>PVJL010006285.1:0-94428 GCA_004026885.1 Lyroderma lyra | reverse complement strand
TTTATCTCTCGCATTTCCATCTCAATCTTCCTTATGTTTTGAATTTCTTTGTTAAATTGTTCCTTTTGTTCATGGAGTTCCTTTTTTATGTCATTCATGTCCTTTTTTATGTTGTTTATGTCAGCCATGGTGCTCTGCCAGTATGTTTTCATTTCTCTCACAGCCTTTAGAATGGCTACTTTAAATTCTCTGTCACTTAATTCGGAAACTTCTACGTCTAAGAAGCTGTCTTGATAAATTTTCCTGTTCTTTTTGAGGAGTTTTAGTTTTTAAGGAGTTCATCCTGTCTGCTGGGTTCTTCCTCTTTGACATGAGGGCATTATGTTCAGTAGTGCCCAGGATCCCAGATTGGTGCTTTTGTGGTGTCTTGCTATAGGGCAGAAACAAGGTGGTTCGGTGGGGGCTGGTTTTGGGAGAGAGAGGGGTTGTTTATTTCTTATTTCTGGTCTGCTACGTTTGGAGGCGGTGCACATCTATCATGGTCCCTCCACTTCCTGTAGTTAGTTGGTTGGGGAGGTTGTAGGAAAGGGGAGAGGCCAACAAAGGCACACCAGGGCAGCTCTACCTTCTGCCCTATGCTGGGGAAGCTGGGTGATGCGGGCCAAGGCTGCTCCTGCTGGCTGGGGTGAATGCTATCAAATCCGCCTTTCTTCCCGGGCCTGCTTCCGTGTTCAAATGTTGGGGCAGATTCTGCGGGCTCGCACTGCTTTTAGGACCCAGGGGCACGCGAGCAGGCGTGCACACAAGTCCGAAGCTGTGGGTCTGACCCCGCGGTAGGAAGGCAGCCGGCCCGCCTCTGCAGCGGGCCGGGAACGGGAGCCGCAACCCTGCGCAGGAGCTGTGCACACCGTGCCGGCAGCCAGTCTGCCTCCGCATTGGGTCGGAATGGGAGCCACAGTCCTGTCTGTATAGGGGCTGTGCGCTGTCCACGGGGTAGCCAGCCCGCCCCCGCAGTGGGCTGGAACCAGGAACCGCAGCCCTGTGCAGGAGCCGTGCGCGCCTGCGCTGTCGGTCCCACGGGAGCCTAGAGCCAAGATGTCGTCTCTGCAGAGTCCTCTCTCAGCCCTGCTACCACTCAAGAGTTCCAGAGGCTGGCTACCAAGGTCTGTCCCCAACTCGCGCTCCAAATTCCAACTCCCCAGCCCAGCTCCCCAATGGACTCCCACTGTTCTGCCGCCGCTTTCCTGGGGCTTTTCCTCTTGTCGCCTCTTGGCTTCCCCCTCCCATGTACTACAGTCAGCCGCGATCGGGTCCTGTTGCGATCCGTCTCTGCTCCCTCCCCTCTCTCCTGCTCGCTCCTTTCTCTCCAACCTTTAGGTGTTTACTTGCAATGCGTGGATGACTCAGCTGCCGTTTTTTTGTCACCAAAGGTCCTCTTTCTTGGCTCCTGGGTGGCCGTTCAATTGTGTTTTCTTGGAGAGGCTTTAGGGACCTCCTCTCCGGTCGCCATCTTGTCCTCTCAATCTCTATTCCTTGCTTTTTAAGTTTCACTTGATGTTATTGGTCTCCAAAGTATCTGAATCAATTTACATTTTTTTCCACATGAAAGTATCACTCCCCTCATCTACGCCAACACCTGGTATTGTTAGACTTCTTAATATGTATCATTAATAGTAGGTCAAAATTGGAATTTGTCTGATAAGTAATTTTTTGAAATCTCTGAAAACTGAGACTGAGCATCTTTTAAATGTCTGTTGACTTTAGAATTATATCTATGATTCATCTGTTCATATGCTTGACCAGTTTACTTTTGTGTTGTCTTTTCTTACTGATATTTGATATTCTTAAATCTTTATTATGAATTCTTCCACTTTGTTGCTTGTCTTTTAACTTTGTTTTGGTAGAGCCTCTCATCATATAGAAAACTTGGAAATTAATATACTCATTATGTTTTTAAGATTTATTAAAGATGTTGAGTGTAAGTATATAATTTTCATTGCTGACTTGTTCATTTCATTGGTTCATTTCATTAACATATTGCGAGTTATTCATTTATTCCTTTATTGTTGGCCATTTGAATAATTGCCTATTTATGGTTATTATAAACAATAAACAGTGTTTCTATGAACATTCTTGCATAAGCAACTAAGGTACATACACCTAGGAATAAAATTGTTGGGTCATAGGATATATACCATTTAGTGAACAGAAGTTATTAATTCTTTTATGATTAGTCATTTTTGTATTTTGGTTAAGGAATCTATCTCCATTACAATAACATGTTGATATTCTTATACATTATTTTCTAAAAAACTTATTGTTTTGTCTCTCATGTAATACATATGGAAATGATTTTTGTTAATGGTGTTAAGTACAGGTCAATTTTTTTCTTATATGCATACTAGATCATGCATGTATGGAAAAGAACATTCTTCTTTACTATTTCTCCAGTTGCAATTATTGCATAAATCAAATGTCTGCATATAATGGGAATGCTTCTGGTCTTTCTATTCTGTTTCCTGGTCTATTTGTCTCTTTCCACACCAATACCACACTGCCTTAATTACTATCATTTAATTTTATCATTTAATAGTTAGTATGACAGATATTCCAAATTTGTTTTTCTTTAATGATATACTGCATATTATTTTTACAATCAGCTTGTCATCCTTTTTTTTCCAAAAAACTTACTGGGATTGTATATTGGATTTTGCTGAATCTATAGATCAATTTGAGAAAAATGGGCATCTTTATCATAATAAAAATTTGAATCTATGAACAATGAATTTAGTATCTTTTATTTAATTATTTGTAAATTTTTCTCAATAAAATTTTAATTTTTTTATGTGGAGGTGCTGTCTGGCTTTTGTTAGACTTATCCCTATGTATGTGATATTTTTGATACTATCATAAGTTTATGTATATATTTTTAAATAAGTTTTTTCTAGTTTTTGCCCAAAGAGAAAAATACAATTGATTTTTATACATTGATTTTTACATACAGAAATATTGCTAAATCTTCTCATTAATTCTAAACATGCTTATTTCAGTTTTGATTTTAAATAAATACTCTAAACATTTCATAATTAATTATGATTATTTTCCTCCAACTTTATGCAGCATTTTAATTCTATTTTGTTTTTTTAAACCTCACTGGACTTCATTACTATTTTGAGTAGTTAATGTTCCTTTACATTTTATTTACTCTATCATTTTCCTTGCTTTTCATTCCTTCTTGCTGCTTAGACCTTGTCTTTAAAAAATGTACACTTTTAAAATTTTCCTTAGGTGACGCTTTGTTGTTAAGAAAATCTATTATTGTTAGTCTGAATATATTTTTATTTTAGTCTTATTCTTAAAAGAAATTTCAAACTAAATATGGAATTATCTTTGGTCTGTTACCACTTTTATTTTTTTCCTGCAGCACATTGAAAATATCATTCCACTCACAGCTGCTGTTATTGCTGTTGAGAAGTTAGGTGAAATCTTGATGCTATTATTTTAAGATTAATCTGCTTCCCCCAACTTTGGGTGTTTTCAAAATGTTCTTATTGTCTCACATTTTCTGCAGTTTTACTATGATATGTCAGATTGTAATGTAAAAAAAATTATTCTGCTTGGATTTCTTTTAACTTCTGAATCTGTGGCTTCTTTCATAATTTCTGAACAATTCTCAGATAGTGTTCCTTCAGATATTATCTTGATAACCCATTCTCTCTTTCCTCTCCTTATGAGACTCTTGATTAAATATATATTAGACCATCTCATTGTATATTTCACATCTTTTTTATTTTTATTTCCCATCTTTTGTCTCTTTTTACTCTATTTTGAATAATTTATTCTGATGTGATCTGTTGTCCATGAGACTAATTTTCACTTTTGTTACTAAATGTATCCATTGAGTTTTAAAAATTTCATCTTCCATTTCAAGTGATTCATTTAGTTTTATTCAAATCTTCTGTGTAGGCTTATCATTCCTGGTTGCCTGCAGGCAATAGAACAGAGCTGATATAATAACCAAGTTATGGAGCACTGCTTGGAGGCTTTGTCCCAGAAGATTTATCTCACAAAACACTAAGAAATGTTTTTCAGGGACAACGAAATCAGTTTAACTGCTATAAAAATGGCAAAGTGAATGAATGAAGATACATAACTATCAATATGAATTAGCTAAATTGAAAACATAACATTGATTTTTATTTACAATCATGTCATAGATAAATGTGTTAGAATTTATCTGTGTATTTCATTTACATAAAGGTGTGCATTTTTGCTTATGATCCTCATCTACCGATTCTTTGGAATCTCAGTTTAGGATTCTTTGTTTGCAGGGAACAAGCACATTCAATTTGACTCAAGCTAAAGAAAAATATAATGGGAGAATATAGGGCTGTTTGTGGAGCTTGAGAGAAGGAGATATAAGCAGGCCTTGTTCATTCAATTCAGTGCTCACTATGTGTTCTCCAAAAGACACCGGAGATAAAATGGTCAACAGATGTAGTCTGTATCCACACTAGACAATAAACTCTAAAGGGGTAGGGGATCTAGCTATACATCAATAAATCATCCAACAAACATTGATCAGGCACCCTAATATGAGCAAATTGTTTTCTGCTTTGGGGTGTTTTGTTGTCTTGAACACATTTCTGCAAAAGCTACTTCTTGGCTCTATATGATCTTTCAGCTCTAAAATCAACTAATCAAAGTATCAGCTAATTATTTACAATCCCTCAAGAAAGGATTGGATTGGCCCAGCTTGAGTCAGGTGTCTATTGTAACCCAGTCAGCTACAACTGGGGGTGGGGTGTAAAGTCTTATCTTACTAATACCGAATTCACACATACTGGCTCAGTAGAGACTATGAGCCATGGACAAGTCTCAGAGAGTTTATACCCCCAATTGTACAAACATTTAAATTCCATTATAGTGCTTTCCTGAATCTCCTTTTATCGTATTTGCCATTTCTTCTTTCCCTCTTGCTTTCTAAGTATGGAATCAATCCAAAGATATTCCTTTTTCTCAGTACTCTTGAAATTTCATGGCTTTGGGTATCACTGATACATAGGTGAATCTTTCACATTTGTTTACTCATCTTCATTATTTATTACTCAAACTGCAGTTCAGATCTTTATTCTTCTTACCCAAAATGTTGAATAATTGCCCAACTATTTACCAACAGTCACTCCTCACTCCAAACCATTCAACCTATGACTTTAAGTTTAGTCATCCTAAAGCACAGCAGTAAACTCATCACTCTTCTGCTCAATAATTCCCTCTTTCTTATGAAATAAAACTCAAAAGTCTTTGTAAAATATAGAATTGGTACCCACTGCAATTAAGAAAATCTAAAAGAGTAATGACACAACAAAATAAGAGTTAATTTATTTGAATGTAGTCAATTCAGAGCTGGTATAGTACGAGACTTAGACTCCTAACCATCTCTCTGCTGCACATGGCTTACTCTTAAGGCTACCTCATAGTCTAAGATGGCTGCTGAAGCTTCATGCAGCAGAATGCTTCATGCAGCAGAATAGAGAAGGGGCAGAAAAAGGGCTTGTGTATTTATTTAGGAGACTTCCTATAACTACTATCTGAATTTTACTTATATTTTACCAGCTGAAACCTAGACCTATGTGTATACCTAGCTGCCAGAAAGAATTTTTAGTAAGAAATAGGGAATAGACATTGATGTAGACAGCTATAAGTCCCCGCCACAGATTGCCATTAAATGCCATTTACATTTGTCTTCAACCAAGCATTTTCGTCTTTATTCTCTATCTTGATTTTAAGCAATCTGTTTTAGTTAGAGTAAACTTGAAGCAATTATAAAAAGAAGCCTCTAATTTCAGTGGATTAAGTATGATTAGAAGTGTGTTTATCTGACATATGAATCCAGTGTATCTAGGCTGACAGGATAGCTTTGCTTTTGGGGTCAGAGAGAAACTCAGGACCCTTATCATCTCATAGGGTGTTGTACTCATTTGCCTAACCAAAGCTGATTCAGCCCTGTATTTTGTTCCACTCCATTGGAAGGAGAAAAAACTCTCATTCTAGGGAAAGTGGCCTGTCTTTAAGTTAGAGGTGACCTGAAATTTGTATATATTATATCTGCTCACACCCCCTGGGCTTGCCATGTGGCCATACCCGCCTGCCAGGAAGATTACGATACATAGACTGTAGCTTGGTGATCTTGTGCACAGGAAAAAGCAGAGAAAGGATTTTGAAAGGATAATTGCTGTTCTGTCACATTCCAGTTCCTGTCTATAATTCAAGGTATAGCTCAAGTGCCATCTCTGCAAAGAAGCTATTATCGAATCTTTAACCAAAACCAATAATGCTTATACCTAACAGTTATCTACTGCTGAATGTATGCCAGGAACTAGACTCTGTGTTCTGGTTTAATGCTTTTCAAAATTGTACAAGACTTTGTCCACATTTCCATAGGTGGAACATTATACCTCATACTGATTAAATAAAGTTTATAGATCTACAAAGGGTTGGAATTATGATCTCTACTTCTGAGCTCCCACAAGCTTGCTTGCTTTTCTTTCTCTTCCTTCCTTCCTCCCTCCCTCCCTCCCTCCCTCCCTCTCTCTCTCTCTCTCTCTCTCTCTTTCTTTCTTTCTTTTAGTACATTTCCTTTATGTTACATCATTTGTGATGTGTCTCACTTTCCTCCTAGATTGTGAGTTTCCTGAAGCCAGGCCTGGTGTCTCTTTTTAGCCCTCACTATATCTAGCAAAATACCTTGTATAGAGGAGGCTTTCCTCTATACAATTAAATATTTACTGAACAACTGAATTTTCAGCTAAAAGAAAGTTTTGAATTCACAGATAAAGCATTTAAAGGGTCATTTGGACCTGGTATCCACACAGTCAGGAGATTTTAGTGTATTTTTTTACATGAAAATTAGAATAATCTTTAGTCATTGCCTGTTCTACAGGCTTGCATTTATGCACTAACAGTAGATTACATTTACCATTGTGAAATTCTTTGCTATTTTGAAAAAATTGGGATGTGTGAAGCTAAAGAATATTTTCTATTCAACTACCTATACTTTTTAAAGTTTCCTTTTGCTTCTTATCATGTGTTGTTTATCACTAAGTAAGCATTAATTTGTATAACAATCTCAATTTGTGATGAGTAAGAAATGATTAAAATAGCTATATTTATGTCCCATTAAATATTTATTGACATGAGCTCTGGGAAACCAATTAAGTATGTGATATCCATACAGAAAGCTGAAAAGCATTAGTTTTACATATTTGACATGATTCATTACAGTCCACAATCCATATTAAAAAATAATTGACAAAGCTAAAATTATTTATAAAATAAATTCTAAGCACAGAAATTGAATTACAATACATAGATGATGTTTTGTAGAATTATACACCTGGACCAATGTAATTTTTACTAACTAATGTCACCTCAATAAATTTAACAATTAAAAAAAAGAAATTGAATTAGATGTTATTTTCATCCTGAAGCTTTACTCTGCTTTAGAAATAAAATCATATAAATGCACTTTCCTTGGAGGCTATGGCAAAGCTGAGATAAAAATGTCTAATTTCAGAAAGTGTATTTTTAATTTGTATTTGAAACACTGGATATATTTGTGTGTGTGTGTGTGTGTGTGTGTGTGTGTGTGTGTGTGGTGTGTTTGGGGGGGGGTGTCTGGTTGGTAGTAGGGAAATCTCCTTGAATTGCATTATTTTATTAAGAAGAACAATGCATACAGTATAAATTCTTATAGTGCAATAATTCTGAGGGATCTGTCTGGCAAGACAGCTTATTTCATATATTGGCTGTGTGCACTTTTAAAGCTATGACCTTAAGTTTGACACTTAACCTCTTTGAGCCTCCTCTTTTTTTTTTCTATAAAACACAGAAAGTACAGTTTAGTATCAGGAAGTTATCCGGTGCTCACTAAGCAATAAGGAAAAACTTAAGAACCTCAAGTTATAGAAAGGAATAAAAAGACAGATATAGTAGCACTAAATTATGAAACAGATTTTCATGGGCTTCATGGAATTAGCCCTGAGATGAGTTCTTGGCCCTTTGTAATTATGTGACCTTAAGCAGTTCCTTCATCTCCACAAGTACCACCCTTGCCTCTTAGTGACTATCATCTAATTTCTGTCATTCTGCAACAGCCTCCTAATCAGTGAACAGTAGCAGCCTTAGTGATCTTTTAAGAATGTAAATGAAATGTTATCATGCTCTAATTTAAACTCTGCTGTGTGGTCCCATTACATCCAGAGTAAAACCCAGACCCTACCTTCTGGTCTAAACAACTTGCAAGGTCTAGTCCCTGGCTGTCTCCCTGGTCTTATCATCAGTTTCTCCCTTGTCTCTGTCTCTTGTCATCTTGGTCTCCCTCTCTCTCTCTCTCTCTCATCTCGACTCAGATGTCTCTCCCTCAAAATCTCCCGATTGCCCTATGTAAAGTAGCTCTCTTCTCCTGTGCTCTCTCACCACTCTGCTTATGTCTTCACAGCACTTAGTATCAGAAATCACCTTCTTCTTCTTTTTTTTTTTTTGGTGGTTCCCTGGTTGGGAATTGAACCCAGGCCACGGCGTTGAGAGCAATGAAGCCTAGCCACTACACCACCAGGGAACCCCTATTTGTTTTCTTGTTTATTGTACATAATATATCCATAATATATCAAAACAGAGTATATGAGGCAGGTGACTGCACATGTGTTTATTTATTTGTTTGTCTTTCAGTAATAACCCAAAGAGGTCTGTTTCCCATTTGATGCCTTACCTGGTTGTGACAGTACCATGGAGTATATTCCCTGTGCGTACTCTACATCCCATGACTATCTATATCTATATCTATATCTATTTCTATCTCTCTCTCTCTCTCTCTCTCTCTCTATATATATATATATATATATATATATTTTTTTTTTTAAGTAATAGTTGACATTCAACATTAATTTGTATTATTTTCAGGTGTACAACACAGTGGGTAGGCATCTATATAATTTATGAAGTGTTACCCCCGATGGGTCCATTGTCCACCTGACATCCTGCACAGCTTTTTCAACATTATTACCTGTACTTCCCTGCACGTGTGTTTTTTATTTACTTCTGTTTGTGTCGTCTTGCCTAGAAAAATGTTTGACACATGGAGGTGCTCCATTAATATTGAATGAAGCAATAAAATAACAAATGACTAATAGGCATTTTTTTTAAACCTTCCATTCCTTATCTGTCAACACTTCTTTTAAAATATACTTTACTATTTAGGGCAGCTTTGGATACAAAACTGTTTAGAACATTTTAGATATATTTGTTTTCTAAAACAGCTTTAGACATGTCAGAAGATAATCCAAAGAGTTCCCATATACTCAGCACCCAGTTTCTTCTATTATTATTATTACATCGTATTTGTATGGTAAGGTACATTTGTGCACAATATCGGACCATATGGAAATATTATTAACTAAAACCCATAAGTTATTCAAATTTTCCTAGTTTTTACCTGATGTCTTTTTTCTGTTCTAGGACTCCATATAGAACAGCACATTACATTTCATTGTCATGTCTTCTTTGGCTCTTGGCTGTGATAGTTTCTCAGACTTGTTTGTCATGACCTTGCCAGTTTTGAGGAGTACTGATCAGGCATTTTGTAGGTTTCTCTACTGGAATTTTTCTGATGTTTTTCTCATGATGAGATGAGAAAGACCACAGAATTTAAGTGCATTTTCATCCCATCACATCACATCAAGGGTACATACTATCAACACAATTTAGCGCTGTTGATACTGAATCTGATCACCTGGCTGAAGTCGCGTTTGTCAGGTTTCTCCACTGTGAAGTTACCCTTTTCCTCCCGTTCCACGCTCTTGGACAAAAGTCACTCTGACTTTTACTTCATTGGAAGTACAACCAAGTTAGATTCCTATTTCTTGACATTTTCAACAATAAATTGCAAATGGATTAAAAATATAAATGTAAAAATTTATTGTAAGAAAATTTAGGTCTATTTGTATTATTTGGGTGAGGGAGATCATCTAAGAAAGAAACCCCAGTAAAAATGTGCCAGGTGTTCTTCAATGTACAGTACATATCATTTCATTTAACTTTCAAAACAATCCGTGAAATATTTATATTTACTTTTCCATTTTACAGACAGGGAAGGAAGTTAAAGCACAGATAGGTTAAATAAAATACTAAAGGTTACAGATCTAGTAAGGGACAGAGTAAGATTCAAACCATAGACAGTTTGGCTATTGAGCCTGTCCACTTAACCACTATACAATATTGCCTCAAGTTAATAGGAAAAAGACAAAAAGCCTAATAGGAAAAGAATGAACAAAATATATAAACATGTTTGTCACAGAATAGAAAATGTAAGAATGAATGTAAGGCCATTCATATAGAAAAAGATGCTCAAAAATGCTAGTAGTTATAGAAATACAAACTTTAAACCACAAGGAAATACCATTTTCATAAATCAAATTGGCAATAATTAAAACAGTTGATATCATCCTGTTCAGGTGAGGATGTGGAAAAATGGGAATATTCATGCTTTTCTGATATGAATATGAATGACTGGAATATTTTTTGTGAAGTATTTTTAAAAAATCTATTATAATTAAAAATATACATACTCTTGGATTTTGCCATTAATTTTTAAAACTTTTTTGTTATGAAATACTAACACAAATACAGAAACATATATAAAAATAAATATAAAACAAAAATTATTTACTATTGTAAAGCAAACACTTGTCTACTCACAAGGTGAAAACGTAAATGATTTTCAGGAGCCTCTTTTGTAATTCTTTCTAACTTTTCTTGGCAGTTTTAGGCTTTATATGGCTGGAATAAATAGTGTATATATTCTTCCATGTCTTAATTGATAGTATGTTTGTGAGATCATCTATATTGTACATATACCTGCAGTTAGTTCATTTTCTTTTTTCTTTTATTTATTTTTTTTAATGTGGGTAGTTCCCTGGCTGGGAATCAAACCCAGGCCGCAGCATTGACAGCGCCGAAGGCTAGCCACTACACCACCAGGGAACTCCCCAGTTAGTTCATTTTCATTTCCTTAACATTAATACCCACTCTTGGGTCTTAGGCTCAGCTAGACAGACCAACATAATTATATGATAGGCCATACCAATCATTGATATCATCACTGAGCAGGATACAGCACAGGAAACACAGCATGGCAGTGGCGTGGTGGTTGTTTACCTTCTGAGAGTGGTCTCAGCAGCCTAGACAACAGACAAGAACAGGAGCCTGGCTGCTTTAGCACCTCAGTACCTTGTGTGAGAGCATAAGACTCAGAGACCTGAGTGCAAAGGATACACAGGATTAGAATTCCCCATCCCAAAGTGGAACCAACGACTTTTTAAAAAACAAATTTATGGATTCCTATGAGGGACATACACTCTGGGAAGCCCAAAGCCTCTCCTTGTGTGGTCTTTATAGTTTACTCACAGCCCTCCTCGTCCAGATGTAGTATACTTAATCAGGTCATTTTTACCCTAGCAATGCTTTCAACAACACAGCAGGTATCTACTTTTACTAGGTTTTTATGGGCATGAAATGAGAAAACTAACCCCATAGGAAAAGAGAGAATGTTTTTGTTCACCCTTTATTCACAGACATACCACATTTTTGGGGGCCAGGAGATAGGGGATTGGTTTGATTCCAGATTTTAGCTTCTATGAAAGCATTCTATACCTGACACACCTTTCTGTTGGATATATATCAAATGGTGGGATTGCTAGGTCAGTGGGTATGTCTCTTTTTAATCTTGGTAGGTAACCCGCAACTGATAACCAACATGGTAGTACCAATTTGGTTACCAAAAGCGTTAGAATTCCTGTTAACTCTTTATCCTCTTCAATTTCTGGTTTTGCAATTTTTAAAGTTTTAGTCATTCTGGTGGATGTGTAACATTTTAAATGTTAGTACATCTCATTGTGGTTTTAATTAGGATTTCTCCATTTGTGATGTTAATCATTGTTCCACATATTTATTGGCCACTTGGATTTCTTCTTTTGTAAATTGCCTGTTTATACTACTTCTCTGTGTTTCTATTGTTTGGGAGTTCTTTATATATTCTGGAAATAAGCCCATTGTCAGTTATATGTGTTGAAAATACATTCTACCACTTGGAATTTTATCTTTTCATTCTCTTAAAGATGTTTTGCATAAATGTATTTCCAAGCAGAGTTGATAATGAAAATATTTAACTATTGGTATAGTGTGGAGATTGATAAATCAGAATAGTACACACTTGTTGAATATCAGGCCTTTCTTTTTTAGATAATGTGGCCAGAATTATACAGGAAGTAACAGGAAAAAGAATTGTAGCATTTGTTGTGTACATACCATTTTATCTCATCTTAGGATCAGTTGAACTTGAGGAATATCTGATAAATTTAATGAGGAAACTGTGATACAGTGTTGTATACATGATTTTGTTTATTAAAAAGAGTGTATATAGGTCAGTTTATGTTGGTGAGCATTGAGAAAGTCATGTGGAGATACACACTAAACCATTAATCTTGCCTATTTCTGACGGGTCGAATAGGAGGCAGGAGTGTTGAAAAGCAGTCTATTAAGTTTTTCTTCACCTCTGAATATTTGGTTTATTATAAACAGCATTATTACGTTAATATTTTTAAAAATTAATTCATAATGAAATATATAAAAAAAATAAATGGATAAAAAGCTACCTACTTGTAATTCCCATAGCACTTTGTACAAATGGGAAGATTAAAGCAATTTTAGGTTCTTAATGCAGAGTAGGACCATGTAAATCAAAGATACGTCATCCCAGATGACTATTGAGAAGTTTTCAGTCAGCTTTCACTATATCTAAGCAGTTATCTTCAAGAGCAAGAGTACAATAGAGAACAAAAAAATCAAGAATGAAGTTATTCATTTCAAAATGCCCAGTTCTATAATAGCAGATTCTGTGAGTTCTAAGACCTTCACTTCTCCTCTATATTCTATAAACTCCCAGGTTATAGATGGCAGGGTTGTTTGTTTGTTTTGCCATTGTATTCCCTGTTCCAAGTTTAGTGCATGATTTATAGGATGGTCAATAAACACTTACAGAATGCATGCTGAATAAATGCCCATTTTAGGATGGCAGTTAAAGAGTTATTTTATTAATGTTCTTCTCTGGGATATCTATTTTTGGTTCTAATTTACAGGGCACCATGTTATTACCTCTGCTTCTCCTGTAATCTTGTGTCACTGTCATTACTTTTGCATACATCTGTCTCCTCAAAAGGATTATGAATTACCCAGGAAAAAAAAAATCTAAGTTTTAAATTTTTTCCCATGTATCCCACAGAGCAACTAATTCAGTGAATTCTTATTCTTTCAGATCACTCCTTCTAATAACATGACTCCACCAAATATTTTACTACACAAATACATAAATCATTGATTCTATAATACTATCTATTCATTATTACTCTGATATTACTTTTGATCACATGCCCATCTTAAATTATGTAATACATCATTGTAATCACTCTATTCTCTTGCATATACCCTTAAGTTACTTGTTTCACGTATCTTTGAAATACTTTTTTACTGTCTCTACCTTTTTCCCATGAGATCTTTTCCATTCATAAGACTTTAAATACCTTAGGTGTGTTAATGACTCCAAAAATGATGAATTTATCCTGATTTTTTTTCCTGAAATTAAACTCATATATTCAACTGCCTACTCTACATCTCCACTTGGATGGGCATGGCCATGTCAAACATCACTTGTCCAATAGTGAACTTATTCTCTACCCTCACCCCAAGTCTGCTCCTGTAGCGATCTTTCTCATCTAAGTAAACAGCAATTCCATCCTTCCAGTTACTCAGTTCAATTATAACTGCTTTATTTGTCTCACATTTAATTTCTAATTCATTGGGCAATCTGGTTAGAGCTAATGTCAAAATACATGTATATCCATTACCCAAACTGTTCTCTTTATTTATATTGCTGTAACCCTGACCCTAAGCCACCTCTCACCTAAGTATATGTGTGCTCCCTCCCTTGCCACATTCTACCTCCCCACATTCCAGTTCTCAACACAATATCAGAATGATCCTTAACACTTAAGTTAAATCATGCCACTCCTCTTATCAAAACCCTGTAATAGCTTCCCATCTCATCCAGAGTTAATCTAGCTACTTGTCACCTCTCTGACCTTACTGCATATATCTTTCTTTTCCAGCTCACTTTACTCCAACCACAGTTGTACCGATTCCACATAAATGGAGGGATATAGGTTTAACTTAAATTTAACCAGCACTAATATATGAGGAAATAAATCAGTCTTCAACATAATTGAAGCTGTGCTGGATTTTACCTATGAAGAAGGCATATACCAATGAGACTATGGCAACCATCTCTGAAAAGTACTCTTTTAGGAAATAGTTATATTTAGCCACGAGAAGTTGATTAACATTTGGAACTGAATAATTATTAATTTTTTAAAAATTTTGTTTAGGTCACCATTTTCAATCACAAAAGAATTCATCTTGAGATTCAACCAAACAAAAAATCCAAAAGAGAAGGAAGAATTGTTGGATCTAGCTAGAAAAAACATTCTGAGATGTAAGGTAAATGGTACACAGTTTGACTCACTTAGTATATCAACTTTCTCTTCCACTTGGTGGATGATTATTTGTTCTCAAATAGTGAAAGAAAAAATAAAAATACACTTTTCTTTACTTATAAGTAAGTATAGTTAAAATATTAATGCAAATTGAAGTTAAAGCTTATAACTCAGTAATGTCAAATAGCTTTTTTGGGTTGAAGATTTCCCATAAATTTTGGGTAATATAGCTGTTGACAGTAGTCCAAAAGCCCACAGCAAAATGTCAAAGGCTGGAAAGGAAATTTTTGATGATGAAAATTTGACTTTTTCCTAAAAAACAAGTTAACTGAGATATGATGTAGCCCAAACAGGAAAACAAAGGTTGCTCAACTTTCTCTGTCCATGCACTGAAGATTCTTCATGTATATTAACTTCAGCCCATCCACAGTGAAGTAGCTAGAGTTTTTCAGCAAATTGGCATCAAATTAATTCCTGTTAAATTGCATTTCTTCAATATATTTTCCCTTCTAAAATCAGAAGTGCATTCCCTTGGTGGGGAAATGAAATAAAAATAGAAGAAATCCCTAGCACATAAAGAGTGAGAATTATTTTAAACAAATAACTAATTATGTTACTCAGAATATTAACAAACATTCCCTACATTTTAACACCAACACAGTTTACCTAAATTGTCAACAAGTAAAAATAATAGAAGCAAAAATTAAAAATATAAAGTTTTATACAACTCTGGCCATAGAGCATCAAACTCATAGAATGACTTTGAGAATAAAATTAAGGGATAATCCAAATAAAATAAATAATTGGTACATTTTTGTTTGCCTCTTTCATGTTTCCCCGTAACAGAGAAAACTGGGTCTCAGAACCTTAGGCACTGGGAGACATGTGCATCTTCCTACTGCATGGACTGAAGTAACATATCTGGCTCAATGCAAAGGCGACATTCAAGATCGTATGTACTCTCACTATGCTCTTCCTAAGTTACCCAAAGTGTTTTCTAGAATAGTAGTTGATAGATTCAGTATAAAATGGCTCCTGCTCCAGCGTAGCCCGGGAAACCAAAACTAAGCCCGGGAAACAATAACTTGGCTCAGCAGACTGAAACTTGCCCTAGCCCTTACCTTAGCCAGGTAAATTAAAACCTCTCCTTGACCCATCGGTAATGACCACATATTCCTCCCTCTGCATTGTACCTAGCAACCCCCCTACCTATATAACTTCCCTGCCAACAGTCGGAGCGGCTGCTCTCCCATTGTGAGCCAGCCCGGTAGCTTTTCCAGTAAAGCTTGTCACTGCCACCCCGTGTTTCGGCTCGTCTCTATCATTTTGGTGCTGAAACCCAAGAAGAGAGCGCTGGGACTTGGACGATCCCCTGACACGGGGGGCGGTGATCGGCCCTCCCAACCTTCCCTTCCCGAACCCTGCCGAACAGGGAGCATTGGAATCTTGTTACTGCTACCCGGTGTTTCGGCATAATTTGAGAACTTTAATATTTAGAAACTGTGCAGGATCCAAGAAAAACTTGCCATTCTCTATCAAAATGCCTGATAATATTTCATTATGGAAGTTCCTTTTGTAATTTTGAATTTATGAATATGACTGCTCAAGTTTTCAATTACAAAATTATTTTAAAATCTTTTGCTCAGCATAGTCTTTATTGCCTTTTTTCTAAAATTAGTAAGTTTAATTAAAAAGTAATATAAAGTGTCATTTAGTGATTTTCAATTACAATAGACACTAGAGAAACTTGTTTCTGCATTTTCTAATTCTTACTCATAGAACATTAACCAAATGGCAATTTGTTTTTCACTTATTTTAAACAGCCATTTTGCTCATTACCTTTTCATTAATCACTTCTCACTTATATGTCTCCTTCCAAACTACCCTCCAACCAATCTAAAAAAGAAATTAAAAACCATTATATTTAAGGAGGTAAAATTGCTTCCAGCATTAGCCCAAATTTTATGTGTATGCCTTTTCAAATGAGTTTTAGAATGTTAAGCATATGAGGTCAGAGAATATCTCTCTGTGTAAACTGGGTTTAGTAGTGCTGTCTGGGAGCTTCCAAGCATCAGGAAGAGTAAGAACGACTTTGCATTTAACTTGCCGAGATAGCACTTCATCACAGATCCATTCAAAGCCTGACCTCTATTAATGTTTAAATGATAGGGAAGTAAATACTATTGGCTTACCAGCAAGCAGCAGCCACTTGCTCTTCTTTGTCAATTAAATCAACTTTATTCAGAAATTCTGCAGTCATGTGATTCAGAAGATGACTGACCCTTCCCAGCTCAGAGGATGAATTATACTTGATCTATCCTAATCATGGTGACTCCCCTTTACTTGCTCATGATTTGATCAGAGGTAGTTAAGTTACATGACTTTGTTTTGACCAAGAGATGTAAAGATAAGTCTGTTTGGAGTAATTTTGTTGAATTGCTTTTGAAACAGACAAGCCTGGGAATAAAGCACCCTTCCCTCCCCATACCCTTCTTGATTCTTCTCTAAATGGCGTGGTAAGAATCACATACCCGGGGCTTCTGCACTCATCACAGTCATCATGTACGTCATGGGAACTAGATGAAAAAATATGCAGAGAGAGGGCAGTTATATTAGCCAACCCTGAAGCCTTTCCAGCTCTGAACTTGTGAAGTAATAAACATACTTAGTTTGAAGACACATTATTGAGTTTTCCATTATACACAGATAAAAGCTTTTTAATTCATTAACACTGAACTCCAAATAAAAATCCTAAGTATGAATTCTTCTTACCAGCTCCATAACTGAAATACCCTCCTACTCTGTGTCCTGCCTGTACTCATCTCTTCCTTATTCTGTAGTCAACCCTCCAACCAGCAGTGACCATTCTAAGGCTCAAGCAATTTCCAGTACCTTCTTCTTACACTTCAAATGATCCCCAACTCCATACTCTGGGCTCTGAATGATCTGGCTTCTGGCTACCTCCCCTACTTATTCATTATTGTTGCGTCCAGCACGACACAGGCAGTGGGTGGACCAGAAAGGCGATGCAAAGTGATGAAATACAGTAGCCAAAAATACATTATAAGTAGGGTCAAGGGGCTCCAGCCTCATGGACTGAGCCCCAGTTGGGCCAATGTGTAGCTTTTATTGGATAGAAAGCAGAAGTGAGGCTTGTATGGGGAAGTAAAAACCGTCCTTTTTCCAAGGTCTGTGATTATCACACCTTAAAGCAATTCCTGAAAGTCCCCATTGTGTTCCAGCACATCCAGCCTTTACGCATATACATAACCCCAAGACATGGAGTCATTGTTATTATATAAACACCCATTAAGAGAGGGAATGAAAAAAAAAAAAAAGAGGGAATGGTTGAGCTTATCCCATCAGATCAAGGAGGGAATGGATGAGCTCCGCCCATTAGATCTCAGGCTAAGCCCTAGTGGGAAGTGAGGCAGCCAGAGGGCAAGGGATTAACCTCAGAGAGGGTAAGGGGCTGTGCCTCTCCTCTGTAGAGCCCAAGTTCTCTCCTGATGGCCCCTGTGTGACTGTGCCTGTCTTAGGTTGTTCCTCCCTTGAGGAATCTTACCCGTCATTGACTAACCAGGCATCTTCTGGGGCCATACGGGGTGATGTGACCTGTGTGAGTGAAGGAGGGACAGTACTCCTGAGAGAATGTTGGCTCTGTCTCCTAGATACTCCATGCCCCCGTGGCCTCCACGCTTAGCTCCTGCCTTAGGATGTGACGGGGAATGTGTGAGGGGACAGGCAGGTCTGCAACTGCAAGGCAACACATTATGACCCAGTCATGCTGGTCTCCTTCTTGTCCCTTGAACACATTGGGCCTTTCCTTTCTCAGTCCCTGCATTTGCTGTTCTTCCTCAGCTATTTACAGGGCAGCTTCTCAAATTTTTGTGATGACTTGAGGTGCAGTTTTCTCTGGGACCTTAGTTCTATTTTCTTCATTGTTCACTTCCACTGGGCCCTATTTTCTCTGCCTTGATTTTCTAGTCTTCTACTCTTCTCTTTTATAGCACTTATCTTTAGTATTGTCTTTTGTCATCCAGTTCTGTCCATACACCATTACATATGATCTACAGAGACTGCCAAAAATATGTATCCATATTTTTAAGGAAGGAAAAAACTGTATTAAAATTGTAATACTTAATATATACTGATAACAAAAGATGAATACAAGTCACACATTTGACTTCTGCAATTACAAGAGGTGCTCCCAGTGGTTACCACCAGCATCCAGACACTTCTGATTATGGTGAACTACTGCTTGAGCCATGTTGGCCAAAGTGTTCACTTGTATTGCTGTGCATGCCATTTCAATTTCTTCCTGTAGTGTCATCAGTGTAGCCAGTTTTCTACAGTACAATGTCCTTTAAGCGCCCCCATAGGTACAAGTCAAGGGGTGTTAAGTCAGGAGCACATGGGGGAAACTCAACTGCACCTCTTTGTCCTATCCATTGTTTTGGCAAATGGTTTTGTGCTCCTTGAACGACAACTGTGATTCTGCCATTTTCTTTGACTGTCCTGCCTGTCACATGGTAATGCTAGCATTCATTTGATTAAAGCTATCTTTTGAGTGAAGATCTTATGGTGCTACCATAATTTAACTCAACTTCGAAAAGTAATACATAGATAACATCTCTTAAAATGTGTATACGTATTTTTGGCACCCCCCAGTATTTTGCATTGTCTGGAGCAGCTGGAGCTCCTTGGGCATTTCTCTTTATATCTCTATCTCTACCTCTATCTCTACTTCTACTTCTATTTCTATCTCTGTCTCTATCTCTATCTCTGTCTCTACATCTACTTCCATCTCTCTCTGTCTCTATATATCTCTACAGTGTCTCCAGCTTTGTGACTTCTGAGTAGTTCTGAGGTGACTATGACAGCTTAGGGTTCCCAACCTAGTATCTTAAAAGAAAGATCCATGTGGCAGCTCTATTGCCTTTTCTATTCTAGCTTTGTAAATCATGCAAGTGTCACTTTTGCCACATTCTATTGGTTGAAGCAGTCACAGGTCTGATTAAGTTCAAGGGGAAGGAAGCAAAGATTTCATCTCTTAATGAGAGGAGTACCAAAAAGGATTTGTAAATATTTAAAAACTATGATCTGTAGTTTATAGGTCTTGTAATGACTTAGCAAATAAATAGTTAACTGCAACAGTTAATTGTAGCATGATATATAAATCATAGAGTTTCTACTTTTTGATATTTCAGAAGCTTTAAATATGCTTTATGCTTCTGTGGACCATGCTTCCTTTGATTATGATCATCTACCTGCCTTATTTTTTGTTGCGGAATCAGTTTTATATAGACTCTGTTGTGATGCATTCCTAAAGCCATATTTATATTCAGTTGAAATAAAGCTGTCAAAGGTATGTTTTAAAATATTTTTGATGTGTTTTAATTGCTGCATGTACTTTGTGTAGCTACATGACATCTGTTTTAGGATCTAAACAGTCCATTTGGTTTTATTACAGAATATTCTCTTGTTTGGCATTTTATTTTAACCTTCTCTAAATGTGGATAGTACGTTATTGCATGATACTTACATGGAGATAGTTTGAGAAAATACATCACCAATTATGTAAGAAAATAGTATTTAATTAAAAGTCAAGTTTATCCTTATGTCTGAGTATATATAGCTTTTCTCCTATTTTAAGGATTTTAAAAGGATACTTTTCCACTTAAAAATGCTGACACATATCCTTAAATGCTTGCTGGATTTGAGACGATGAGTTGTTTTCTCAGTATTCTGAGTCATTTTAGAGCCATCATATGGGAAACTATATTCAAGTAACTCACGTTTTCTAGGGTCCTGAACTGGATGTCACATGGTTCTACTCTCTGTGATGACTGTCGTTACATGTTCCAAAATTTATTGTTAATCAAAGAATTTTAGCTTAACTAGTTGTTTTATGGTTTTATTGCAGAGAAAGAAAAGAAAAGGCCAGAAGAGAAGAGATAGAAAGAGAAGGAAAGAAGGGGGATAAAGAATAAAGGAAGGAAAGATAGGAGAGCAGAGAAAGAGAAATGGACAAGCAGAGATTTAGTCTAGGAGGCAAAGCTTGAGTTATTCAGCTGTAGAGAAAATGTGTACTCAAATGAGACATAAGGCAAGATACACAGAAAGTCCCAGAATTCCTTAGAGATATAGAAAGGTAGATTTTTCAGTGAAAATTTGGTCTTTCAGAATAATATAAATGAAAGCTTTCAAAACCGTTTTTCCAAGCATAGCTATCACTAAGGATAGCCTCAGGGTATGGTGAAACTCATAAACAAAATGAGGTATAGTCCAGTGATTATTCAAACTGATATGCTTTGCGTGTATTTTTAATTTTTCCCACATTAAATTTTTAAACATTAAGTAATATTTATTTCAATAACCATTTATAATCCCTTGCAAAGTCCTAAATTATTTTCTTCTAATTTTTCACTTCAATTTCTTAGAAAAATACAGTACTATATAAAAGTTATATGAAGAGATATCTTGTGCATACCTTATAAACATTTTATTTTTATTTGTTTTTTAAGTCTGTAAGTGGTACCTGTTAATAATTTGTGAATATACTTACAAATATTGATGGTGCATTCTCAGAATTTATTTTATTGTTAGAAGTTTGTGATAAAAATATTTGGAAAATCACTGCTATAATAGAAAGTTCATGACTTTTCATGTAATACCCACAGTCCTAAGTCTAATAATGCCAATTATTTGCTAAATATTTGTAGGCAAATCACTGAGATTTGGTAGAATCATTTTGTTATTTTATTACATGTAGATCTAATAATTCTCTGCATTGTTGTTAAGGATATTTGGATACAAATATATACAAATATATCTTATCCTGATATAGTAATAGTTGTTTTTATTTGGTTCTCCATAGTCTTATGATATAGCAACTTAGGCACTTGTGTTCTATTTATTTCTGTACTTTGTAGGGGTCTTTTTGTCATTTTCTGTGAATTTTGCTTAGCATATGATTTAGAAGACATTCCATTTTTTGCAAACTTGTGAAAAAAACTGTTATAGCAATAATTAATTTTAAACCTAACAGATGTAAGTTATTACAGTGTTTATTTAGTAATGACTTTTATTTTCATGAGGGAATGGGGATCTTACTTAGTACAGCATACTATACACAGGTAGGCTATTTCTCAAAAATATGTAAAGCAATTTTTTTCAAACTGTTTTGACTGAGACCCATAGGAAGAAATATCGTGTGCATTGCAATCCAGCATACACATTAATGCACACTCATTTATATACTGAAACAAGGAACTGTGCAATGTACTATGTTTTGTTTTCTCTTGTATTTTAAATATCTCCTCTGAATTGATTTCATGACTCACTTAAGAAGCGTGACTTACAATTTGAAAAATATTGTTCTAAAGGACGTAGAACAAAATACTCTCCAGTATTAGTCATTATATATAATGTAGAGATAATTTATAAAAGTTTTTGATATAAATGCTATTAAATTATTTCAAAAGTTCGTAATCTCAAGATTTGAAATTGTTACATCGAAAGCAAATGTAATAAGAAAATATTAATAGTTTATTTTCCTTATGGTTTTTAAATATTTACTGATACAACACAACATGCTCTTTTCTTTCTCTTTTGACAGATTGGCTATTTGGTCTTCTTACGACTTTTTATATATTTCCTGCATGGTCACCTGGAAAGTTTTAAACAACATTTACTTAGGCTAAAACCATATTTAAACGGTAGACTATCATTTATTTTCTACATTTATGAATGTTTTATGTTATATTTTGTGAAGCTTAGACTACCACTATAAAGTATAGAAGCTGTTATTTTATTTTTCATGAAAGATACCAGGTGCAGTTGTCTTTACTGAAGAGCACAGCTGCTGAACCAGATTGCACAGGTTTTACTTTTAACTTTCCTACTTAGCTAAGTCTGTGACCTTGTCTGACTCAGTTTCTTCATCTATAATAGTACCTGCCTCTCTGGATTTAAGAGAATTAATTCATATTTTAGTAAAGTAACACTACTGGCATGGAATAAGGGAAGAATTGATGCAGGAGTTAAAATAGCTATGACATTTGTATAGGCAAGAGATATTAAATACATAAATTATTAAAATGAGATGGATAGAGGAAAATAGCATAGAAAAGCATTTAGGACAGAAAAGACTGGACTTGGTAATTAATTGGATCTAGTCTATATATAAGGGAAAGTAAGGAAGTCAGAAGAACCTTAATTTTACATATTGACTAATAAGGTCAAGGTAATGGTGCTCTAAACTGAGAAAAGTTTGGAGAAACACTGGACATAATTGAATTTGAAGGTCACTCAGGTATAGATACCCAGTAAGCAGTTGGAAACAGGTTTGGAACTCGGGAAATAAATGAAGCCTCTGATTCATTTATTTCATGGATATTCACATGGATGATTTGACAGTCATCCGTGTTAATATGGCTCAGATAATCTAGGGGTGGGAAGTAGTGGTGGGTATAAATTAATTGTAGGAATAGAGTCTTGGGGAATATAAACACTTACTGGATTATTAGAGTACTTGTTGCAAGAAACTAGGCCCAGTAGAAAGAATCACCCAAACGCCAAAGATAGAAGATGAAGGGATCCTTTATTCAGCCAGCAGAGCAACTGCAGGCAAAAGTCTAAAAGAGCCAAGCTCCCCGACCCACTCTGGTCCTGTCCTTTTATAGGACTTACAGGCTTTTAGACAAAAGGGCAATCATGTTGCCTTTTGATTGGTGGTTCTAACATATTATTAGCACTAATTCCTGCTGGGCTCTTACACATTGGCACGAATTTTTGTGGGCTCTTACAGAAAAAAGAATTTAGGATTTATTGTTTCATTGCAGGGAGCATCCTTGCACCAGGGCAGGAGGGATTTAGAGTGGGAGCATCCTTGCACCAAGACAGCCATGCTAGATAGGGCAGGCATACTAGATAGGGCGGGCATGTTAGATACGGGATGGGTAACTCCCCAAGGCAAGGCCTTCTCTGTCATACTAGACATCTGTCAAAGAAACTCAAGGGAAATAGGAGGGAGTGATAACAGAAATCGAAAGTGGGGAGGTTCAAGATCAACATGATCAGGAGCTATATAATTATTAAATATCAGAAGATCTGAAAGTGATGGTGGGTTACTGCAACCAGAAAGTCACTGTTGATCTTCAGAGTGGAGAGGTGAAAGGCAAAATTCAGATTGATCATGAAGAGTGAAGGGCAAGTTTAAGCATAAGACAGAGATGGCGAAGTATTTCAAAAAGCTTAACTATAAAGCAAGTTTGTCCATCCTGCGGTCCGTGGGCCACATACAGCCCAGATGGCACTGAATGTGGCTGAACACAAATTCATAAACTTTCTTAAAACATTTTGAAAATTATGCATGGACCTTTTTTTAGCTCATCAGCTATTGTTAGTATTAGCGTATTTTATGTGCGGCCCAAGACAATTCTTCTATTGTGGCCCAGGGAAGTTTGGACAGCCCTGCTGTAAAGGAAAGGAGAAATATGTCAATAGTTAGGATGAAAAAACAAGGTGAAAAGTGGAGATTAGTATATTGTAGGATAAGGGATGAAGAGATTCAAGATACAAAAAAGGGAATAGTATCTGATGGAAGAATTCATGGAAGAAGGAATTGAAGGCGATGTCCGGAGTGTTCTGGAGACTGACCAATGTGCACCACTGCAAGTGCTGATGGTAGAAACCAAGACAAGGCTACTGCCTAGCACAATAGGAATCTATATCTATTATATCATTTCTTTTGATTTCATCATTACATTGCCAATTACTTCTTTAACTCCCCACAGTGTTCAGCATAGTGACACATCAAATATTCAGATGATGGTGGTGAATAAATTTAGAAAAATTATCTAAATAAAAACCTGAAGTTCTCACATTTGCCTGTTATTGTGGAAATATCCCAAGAAAACTAACATCTTTGTTTCATATAAAGATAACATCCCCAGATATTTTTTTTTTTTATCAAATACTCATAAGTAGAGCCTTACTTAGGCCACATGTTTATCTTCAGCAACAGGCTGACTCCTACCTGAGGCTGTTAGTAGCTCCTATTTATCCATACAGCCATTGAGTACAAGATTGGCTATTACTAATTTTTGCACTGTGTCACTGGACTGAAACTCAAAGATTGTGTAGAAGTTTACGAAAAGAAAAGCATAAGATAGTTTTGTTAAATATAATGTAGTCCTATGTTAAATGATATAATTTTTGCTATATTTAAAATATATACTTGTAAAACTAACATCTTGAAAAGGAATAAAAATGGAGAATGTTGGGTTAAAAGTAGACTGTAAGATTCCAATTTTCAAGTATCTATTATATATACTATCTATTATAACTTTATTTATTTTCAGATGAAAGTCTCCAAGCATTGTTGAGCAGTAAGTATATTTAATGGCTATTCAACGATTACAGAATTGCTAACTCTTTTAAGTGTGAATTATTTACCTTGCAGTTTTCTATTACACCACCAGGGGTCACACATAACATTATAAATCTTGACTAGAATGGAAATTTACAGCAGTTTCAGCATCAAAGTATTGAATTTAATTGTATTTTAATAACTAAAAGACAAATGAAATACTATGCAAGGTGTTAATGGCATATTTCTCACAAATTTTTATTTTTCCAATAGCACTTTCTTTCACTAGAGAATCATATTACAAGTATCCAAACATCTTTTCAAATGTGCAATTTATTCTGAAAACCATGGAAATTATATGTAAAAGAGAACTATCATCTGTATCAATTTTTTGCCCTGTGGAAAATAAGCAACAACACAAGGACATAGATTCTGATATGGTGAGTCTATCTTAGTGCATGATGAATCAGATAAGATTACTATGAATAACTGTGCTTACCAATTCAGTACGTGTTGCTGAAGATGAGCTTAGCAAGAGGAGGCGTGCACAGCAAAGACACTAAATTCATGAAACCATATGCACATTTCCTGGATTAATAGGATTAGTAGTTGGTATCAGTATGCACGACTACGGCTTTAAATAGAGTAATGCCATAAAACCTTCCTTATAGAGTCCATCTCAGCTATTTAATTGAAAATTATAGCACAATTTAGTTTGACTTATAACTGAACATTTTAAGGTATTACATTTTTATTAAAGGGAAAGTGTGTAAAGTGCAGGCTATTAATGAGAGCAAGTGTAATATTTTTATGCTTCCATAAGTCTTATGTAATAACATTTAATGTGCTATTAAAATCACTGAAAAAATTTAAATGGTTCAAAATTGAGAAATTAAAATAGTCCCTTCTATGTAAAGAATCCCCTTTTCATTTCTCAGATATTAGTGATTAATATTAGAGAAAACTAGCTGTCCCAATTATATCATTCCTTGGTATATAATAAATTATTATGCAAACAGAAATTGTGTAGCCATATAGTTGTTCATATACCTTATAGAGTGATGTACTTCAAAAGACAAACTTTAGTCTGTGGGGTTCATAATGCTGTATTTCCTTTTCAAACATATATTCCAAATGAAATCAGTGAACTCTTTGAAACCTTGATTCTGTCATTATTTTATTTTTTGTCATATTTATTATTCTATAGTTTATAAAGAGAAAATTTGTTTTTCTGATAACTTTTAAAAAGAAAAACACATAATGCAAGTTGAAACAACTACGGAGATTTAAGGAAGAGTCTCTTTAAATAGTTTTGTCTGTGAGTTGCCTCACGGTTTTCCCGTATTTTCTTTAGGCCCTTTCTAAAACTAACTAAAATTTAAGTATATAAGGAAAAACATTTATCCACATCTATTTTTAAATTTTCTAGGCGTTAGTGTTTTACCTTTGACTCATTACTTGGTGAGCTACTTATATAATATAAAGAGTGACATCTATGAGTAATTTGAACCTCTTGGTTATAATTACTAATGAACACAAATTGCTTCATGCATAAAAGGGATGTTGTTTTTAAGTTTAAAAACATTTTCACAAATATATAAGCTAAGATACTGAGCAACAGAAAGAATACTGATTATGAAGGGGAAAGACCTACTCACCAACTGGCTGTGTGATCTGTAGGTCTGTTAAACTCACCAAATCCCCATTTGCTTATCATTAAAAAAGGCATCACCTCACATACTAAGTTATAAAAATGTTGAATCACTACATTGTACACCTGAAACTGATATAACTATTATAATATGTATACCAACAATACTTAAAAAGTGATACAGGCAACATTCATAACTGTCTATGAGCTGCTTTCTATAAACTTTAGAGACATGTTACTTATGAAGTAAAGCTGATTTTCATTACTGACCTTCCCCCCTCCCCCCCAAAAAAAGACATAACCATATTGGTCATCATCATCATCATCATTGTATTTGCCCTAACTAACCTACAAGGTTGTTGTAAGTTAGTTACTATTCATTACTTACATTTGCTTGGCATTTAATAATTTACATGGTATTAAATGCCCTGCAAATATAAGTAACGGATATTGAAAAATATATTTAGGAACTCACTTTCACTTAGGCAGTTAAATACAATAATTTTTATCTGAGGACATAATTATCCTGACTAAATGATTGTGTTTAACTGTGTAGTTAATTGTGCCTAAGTTAATGTAGTGGTTTGGGTATTTTAAACAAATAAGGTATTGTGAAATCTTCATGACCTAAGTGTTCTGGTTATGAGGCAGGCGACCTTCAATGCTGATTTCTGCTCTCTTTAAGAATCAACCTTTTTGTTACTCTTGGTGTCCATACACAGCAAGGAAGTGGGAGCTTACTGCTGTACAACTTGGGTTGAATTGAAAGGGGCAAAAATATCGACACATGCAAAGGATTATCTCCTTAGACTGAGAAATGCCACTAAATTTCTGTGCCTTTTTAGAACTAAGGCACTGTTTAGAAGTAAGGGTATTGTTTCAATCTTTTCTAAGTTCTACGTCAGCTCCATACACGTGGTTCTGTGAAGGGATTAGAACAGATTTTAGCCTATCAGATTTATTGCTCTCCTTTTTCTCCTCTATTACCTCATAATATAAAGAATATAAAAGGAGGTGTAGCTGCAGTGCTGATAAAATTGCAGGTTGAGCTGACTGATTCAGTGCTTGATTGCATGTTTTAATGTGTTTCTCCAGTATTAATACAAGTCAGCCTCTCCAGTTCAGTTGAGTATTTATCCATTCAGTACCCTTCTCTCTCACCTTCTGGGAGAAGAAGGGGCTAAAATGTCAGAGATGGGAATATAAAAAATACATTTGTATTCATCCTTTCTCCCTTCTCTGTTATTAGTATGCTGAAGCAGAGGATTTGTGGATTTATTCCTACAGCCCTTACCCTCCAATAATACTAAAAAGTCCATGGCAGCATATTTTGGCCACTGTAAAATGTTTATTTTTAATATACAGAGGATGCCAAAAATTTATACATATTTTAAGAAAGGAAAAAAAAACTGTATTAAAACTGTAATACTCAATATAGTTGTATACCCATAAAAGATGAATACAAGTCACATTTGACTTCTGTAATTACAAGAGGTGCTCAAAGTGGTTACCATCAGTGTCCAGACACTTCTGATTATGATGAAGTTCTGCTTGAGCAACTGTGACCGAAGTGTCCACTTGTATTGCTGCCCATGCTGTTTCAATTTCATCCCAAAGTATCGTCAGTGTAGCTGATTTTCTATGGTACACCGCATCCTTTAAGGTCCCCCATAGGTAGAGATCAAACGCTGTTAAGTCAGGAGAACGTGGGGGAAACTCAAATAACGTTCTTGAATTTCAAATACCACTTCAAAATGGTCTTGCGCTCCTCGAACGACAACCGTGCTTCCGTCATTTTCTTTGACTGTCCTGCCTGTTGCATGGTGATGCTAGCGTTCATTTGATTAACCCAATCTTTTAAGCTAATGTCATACTACACGTTGCTACCATAATTCAATTCAACTTCAGAAAATAATATGTAGATAACACTTCTTAAAATGTTTATACACTTCTTAAAATGTTTATAAATTTTGTTTGCCATCCCTGTATTTATAAGCATTGGAGTACAAGCATAATTATTTAATTTGTTTTCAAAGTACTGCTATAAGATAGTTGAAAATGAAAATAATTCTGAAGGATATACACATTAGAATACACACAGAATGGGTATTGGTTCTATTTAAGAATGGGACATACCCTTTCTCTGCTGCTGGAATCCATTTCTTCTTCTAATATCCAGATGCCGAATTCCATTGACTTTGACAAATGGGACACTTTAGTTAGCTCTGTGGATTGCAGAGCCAGACCACTGGATTGAGTTTTCCACTCTGTCCTTTGCTCATTAGCAAAGCTGAATTTGCTAAGTATAGTTGTCATATGGTAATAGCATATTTCTTTGGAGAAGGTAGATTCAAACTCTGCTAAAATGCTATAGACCCTTTATAGAGTAGTTGCAGCTGTCCTAAGATACAAATGGTTTCCTGAAAACTAGGAAACACCAAGTGTACATTCAAATGTGATTAGCAATCTCATCCTCTAATGCTTTAAGTGCTCAGTAAGCCAAAGGCATTATCTTAATTTGGGACATTGTGTGCTGTATGGTAATTTAAATGGTTATGAGGAATTGAATTAGACTGACACACAGGTTCTTTAAAATTAGGAGCATTATCCTATGCTTCATATCCTATTATCCAAGTAACACATTTGCATTGAGAAGTTCTTTCATGGCATTGTCAACCATCCCCAAAATGACTGAAAACAAGGATGAAACTCAAAAAGCTATATCCGAACAACCAAAATGCTTTAAAGCTCATTCCTGTTATAAAGGAGGTGATCAGACACTCAGAAATTGTGTACTCAAATTTGCATAAAATTCAAGCTGACGTGGTTATCTGAATTCTCAGTCAACAGAAGATTAACAACTCTTGAAAGTGGGCTTCTCAGAGTAGGCATTGTACAGGCTGACACTGATAGCTTGTTGAAGGAGGTAATCTAGAGGATGTGACCCTGGTTGACCTTCAAGCTGGCCCTGGGCAACTGGAGTCCCTTCACCCCCTCCTCTGTCCTTGGAATGTATATTCTTCTCACTGTTCCCATAGTGGGAGCCATTTTAAAAGACACAACCTAAAGAGAGCAACATGTTGTTGAGACCATCTGGATGGTATACGTGACTAAACCCATTGAAGGCCTTTATATAAACTTAAAGATTTTGTCAGGCAGGTGCGGAGATCTACTCTTTATAAGTAAACCTCTAAGTTCAGTTTTCTTCCTTATTAAGTCCACCAATCTGGAGTGGTCTGCCTCTTTCTTAGGTCTTTTGTGCCCTCCATTTTATAGGGTGCCAATTTGCAAACCAACATAGCCCAAAGCTGGACAGGACAGCAAGAGGAGGGGTAAAAGAACTATAGGAAGTGGTCATAAAACCAAAAAGTAGGAGGGAAGAAATGAAAAGTAGGGAAGGAAGAAAAGAAGGAAGAAGGAAGGATCCCGTTTAACTTTTTTTTACATTTCCAAACTGTCACAGACTGATAATTTTGTAAACTACAATAATAACAAACTACTGAAAATGAAACATAAAAATGCAGGCATTCACTTCTTTGTTATTAAACTGAATATATATCAATTGACTCTGTTAAATTGTTATAAAATTGTCTCAATATGTATTCTTTTTTTTTTTTTTTTTTTTTTTTTTTTTTTTTTTTTTTTTTTTTTTTTTTTTTTTTTTTTTTTTTTTTTTTTTTTTTTTTTTTTTTTTTTTTTTTTTTTTTTTTTTGCTTTTTGGTATGTGGGTAGCTCCCTGATTGGGAATCGAACCCAGGCTGCAGCACTGACAGTGCCAGTGCCGAAGCCTTAAGCCACTACACCATCAGGGAACTCCCTCAATATGTATTCTTTATTTCTGTTCTAGTTAACAGTTCGCAGATGGCACTTACCTGCCAACCAACCTTGAGTGGGACTGATTTAGTGTAAAGGCAAAGAACCCTACACCACCTAAAAACTTTGGTCTGTTATGCTGATCATGTACATGATGATTATATTAAATAACAAAATCATCATTATTATATTAATTCATTCAAGCTTGGCAAATAGATTTTTTCTTTTGAAAAAAAGCGGGGAAGAAACCTTATCAAAATTTCCATGCAAAAGCTTGAAATATATAAAATGCATGAGGATAAGTGATAAGCCTCTCTTACATGGAAAAATTCACAGTTGTGACAGGTTTATTTGCCCTTGATGCCAGTGTCCATCAGCCAAAGGCCACCAAGAATCCATGTGCAATTAAACAAAGTGGTCTTAGCATTAGTTGTAGAGAGAGAACACATGCCCAAGGAATCAGGGGATATCTCCATCAGAGGGTGTAAGAATGCATCTATTACAGAATTTAGAGTTTGGGTGATTTGGCGGAGGCTCTAAAGAAGCAGGGGTTCTCTCTAGATTTGATACTGCCAGAAAGTTGGGGCAATTCTACGATTAGGTATTTTGTAGGTGGCACAGTGCCTTTTTGTCTAGGCTTAGAAAAAATTATCAAGTGGCTTCATTTGTTTATTTATCATGGTTTCAGAGTAATGTTGTCTGAGGTTGATATTCTGTGAGTTTATATCTAACAAGAGAATAAAGTGACCTGGTTGTGAGTGTCAGAGAAGCTTGTAATAATATTGATGTCCATTCAGTTCCAGACACCTGAGGCTGCTACTTTTCTTTCTCAATGATTGAGTAAAAATGGCATCATTTAAAACTAAAACTTAAATCTTGTTCATTGTCCAAATTTTGATTTTTTTCCTTACCAAATGCTTTTGGGAACTTTCTCTGGTGATGGTACATAAGTTCGTTAACAGGGATATTTGACCTGAGAAGTCTACGCAGCCATGCATTACACATTACTTAAAAAAAGAAGTGTGGATTGTTTTAAATTAATTAGTCAAGTCAACCACAAGTTTCAAAATATATCTATTATATGTCCATATTTATTGTGAGTAAGTTTGCAACATGAGGGCCGTCAGGCAGAGAAAAGAATTTCATTTTTATGGGTTCCATTTTTTTGGATGGGCTCAACCATGAAGCAGAAAATTGAGTTATTTGGAGAGAATATGTGCTTTTACTGAAGTCAGTACATCTCAGTCTGATATCTTACATTATTTTAGAATAAAACTTTTCTGTGGAATATTATAGCATTCTAAACCATGACTTGTCCCCCCCCCCCACCTTTTTTTTTCTAAATAATTGTTCTCCAGAATCAATAGCCTTGCGCGGACACTTTCTCTTACTCATGCCTTTATGTCTGGTGTCTGAGTTTCTAACATAAAGTAGATCAATGCGCATCCGTGAGATGCAACTAGACAGTTTACTAGGAACTTAAAATGTATTAGTTTAAAATTAATTATAAACTCCTGGCTTTCTATCTTATGCATACTCAACATGAAAGGTATCTTTAAATGATAGGCTTGATGTTGTTTTATATGATAAATGAGAATTATGAAGTGCTTTGAAGTCTCTTTAATTGTTTCTTTTGAGAATAAAAGGGTAAAACATCAGCTAAGTTAAAATTTTGAGCATATATCATAGGATATGTATATACATCTTTACTGTTGGCAAAAATTCAATGTGAGTGTTATATTATCATTATCTAACAATAAAATCAGGTTCCTTTATACCAATTAACTTTAGGAGACCAATTAAATCTATAAAACTGATAGGAAGCACTCTAAGATAAAACAAACCACAACAGAACCATTTTTGTTTTGAATTTGTTGGCTTTTAAAATACTTAGCAGACACTGACCATGGCATTAAGTGGAAATCTACATTTTAAAACCTAATTTGCTATTTGATCATTATTCCAACTTTCCCCTGTCCCCACTTCCTTTGGTACCATGGAAAACTAAGTCTCATGTAGTCTCATAATTGTGTCTCATAGCTATCTCTTAAAAGAATATAGAATTTTGTCATATTGTAGATCTGATTGTTTTGAACATCTGGATCCCGTTTGAAAATATATTAAGATCTTAAGTTTGTGTTAACTTACAACAATATCTTTAGTTACAAAAATATATTTGAGTAAATTGCTCCACTTGAGGCAATATGAAATGTAAAAAAGTATGTATTTTCATTTGTATATTTAAATTTATTTTTATGTTCATTTAAGTCATAAAACTCTTCCCCAGATATATTTTTATATTTTAATTCCAGGAACATTTGCAGTTAAATCAGGAAGGATATGAAGTTAACCACCTGCTGTGGCACTGCGTGGCTGCCTGGACTTGTGTTCAGAAGAATAGTCCTCAGTTGAATAAGGTGCTTGAACATCTCCTCATTCATAAAACACAGCTTCAAAAGAAACACTGGTAAGAGGGATCCTATAAATCCACAGTAACTCATGGAGAAACCTTTGTGTTTAAATGTTAAACAATCTTTATACTTAAATGTTAATCACACCTTAGTTGACTATGAAAAAAATTTATACTCTCAGCTCCAAAACCAAGGGCAATTTATGTTTTTTTTTTTTTTTTTTGTATTAGCTCATTTCATCAATAAATTGTTTCTAATTTTCTTTTTCTATAGATGACCATGCATATATTACATAGTTTGTCCTTATTAAATAAAATGTATTATTGATAAGTTCATTCCCAGGTTTAAAACATTTTTTTATTTTCCAGGTTATTAAAGAATGATAGTAGTAGAGTTTATTATCTTCAAGGAAATATACTAAGCTTCTGTTTCTTTCTGCCTTATTTGTAATGTGTAATGAAAATGAATCTTAACTGAGAAGTGTTAGTTTACCTCCTGTACATATGTTAATTTGAGGAGGGAAAAAGATGTCTTAAATTATTACAAAAGAAGGTATGGATTCAATAGAGGAAAAAAAATTTTAAAGGAGTATTTCTGAGGAAATTGACTAGAGATACTCCTTTCCAATATTTAGGACAGAGGTTTAAATTCCTTTTCCAGTGCTAACAGGAATAATAATCAGCTATGCCATAGCAAGTTGCAAATTCAACTGTCCTGTATTTTTCTTAAAATTACTTCCAGTTTTTAAGCTTTTGGCAGCCCACTCTGCACCAATGATCTTTGTATATGTAAATTATAAGAATCTGGAGCATTCTTTATGAATGAAAGCTGTTGTCCCAGTTTCATTTGGAAGTGTTGGGGATTCCAGATCAAGTAAAGATTTCTGGAGGATGGCCAGAGTTTGCTTAATTTCCTAGAAATAGTATAGTGTGGAACAGGGTTTATCAAGAACTTTCTCTGTGTCATGGTCTGGTGGGAGCAACCTATGCAGTATCGCAGGTAACAAGGATCATGATTCTTTTACATTTTAAAAGAGTAGTATATTTAAATAGGAAAATCACAATGCAAGTAGAATATATGTTTTATCAATAATACAGAATATAATTTCAATAAGTATATATTAATACAGAGCTGATAAATACAAAAAAGCTGGAGAGTTTTATTGGTATAAATTAGGTTGTTCTGAAAGCTAATGAGAATATAATTTCAATAAGTATATATTAATACAGAGCTGATAAATACAAAAAAGCTGGAGAGTTTTATTGGTATAAATTAGGTTGTTCTGAAAGCTAATGAGATTCTTTTAGACCGCTCTTATTATAGAAAATAAGTTATAGGGGATTCATATATACAATATAGTTTTCAAAAGGAAAGTAGGGCAACTTTAGCTCTCTGAGGACTCTAAGTTGATTTTAAAAATAATAGAAATTAGGCTCCTGAGCCATTTTCCTGCTCAAGCCCACTCCTACCTCTTAGGAGTGTACTTTCTCTTCAATAAACTATCTCTTTGTTTAATTTCTAACTAATAATAATAATAATAATAGAAATTGTATTTTAACATAAAAATATTTTATGACTGCCAAATTTATTTTCAAAATATTAGTCTAATAATTAGCAAGTAAACAGGCTTAAATAATATCTGATTCTGAAAGTCAAGGAATTGTTTCATTAACCAATTTTTAGTTTTACTGTCTTGCATCAATACTGATTAAATTTAATTTGTTAATGATTTGTCTTTTAGGTAGTTTTTTTTAATACTTAACATTTTATAGTTTTGGGCATGCTGGAGATAACACGAAACATTTTACTTCATGAATGATGCACCTGAGGCCAAGTTTATTAGGCTCTTGAGTGGCTGGAGCCAGATTTTTAGGGTCCCAGTGCAGCACTCTTTTCAGTACATTATCCCAATGTCATTCTGGCTGCACTATTAAGAAGACATTAAGTGCTTTGAGGCACCTTGTCAATGAATCCTGACTTCTCTTTTCCTGTGAGGGCATTGCAGAAATCAATTGTGGAAGGAGCTGGCAATGTTTAGACAATGCTGAATGAATAGAGGGGTAAATTGAGAAATGGTGACACACAGTGACTCCTTACAATAGAAAGGAAAAGATAATTGTTTTAAAAAGCACTCCCAAATAATTTAATTTTATTTCTTATGTTTACTATTATTTTAAAGAAAAGGATTTAATCTTTTTTTTTTTTTTTAAATAGATGACTGGTAAAGAGAAATAACCCACTGACATTAAAAGGTTAATGTCTTTTTTAAGTTAGCAATTCAACTAACTTTTCTGTTAGTCAAATTTTCTTTTAGTTAAAATTATAACATCATATCAAATATTAAAAAATTAACTCTTCTTACAAAGTATTTATGTAACAGTCTATACAACTTTTAAGAGGTCATTATTCTAGATAAAACAGTGATATAATTATCAAAATCAAATCAGAAATGCTTTTTTACATGGTCTTGTGTACTCCTAAAATTAGGCATATATGAAAAATTAGGAAAAATGAACTGAATATATTTAGAATGAATAGAAATATTGAGGCATCTGGCCTTGATAGTAAATTAAGACTTTTGTCAGGATTTGCTGGATCAGATAGCTTTAGAACTGTGACACTTGGCAGAGGGTATTATTGGTTTAGTACCCCAATGCCAAGAGACTATTAACAGGAGCAATTTCATTTTCCATGCATATCAGTAAAGTACCATAATGATAAATAAATGTTCGGATATTTAAAATGCAGAGGGAGATCATTCAACTGATTGATCAGAAGAAATTTCATTAAAATTGGCAAATATTGCTTGTGTCCATACAGGTAAGCTCTCTTATCTGCCCATTTCTGATATTATTAGTAGAGAATTCATCGTGTATACTCCTGCCTGACTTCTTATAACCCTCTTTATAGAGATCATGCACTATGAAAGGAAAGAAATGGATGCAAGTGGTTTCTGCTGAGCCTGAAAAAGAGCAGGCCCAGGATCCATGAATGCACTCACAGAATTAGAGCAACCTTTGCTTGCTGGGGGACAGGGAAAAAAATGAGGAAAGGAAATGCACTGAAGACAATAAATTATAAAACAATGTGAAGAATAGGGAAAAAGAGAATACATGAGCCCCTCCCAGCTACCAAATACCAACCTTTATCTTGGAAGCTTAGCTGCCAGAAGCCAGAGATAAGCAGCTTGCAGTAAGGCAGATTTCCATTTAATATGGTTAAATTTTATATGACACTTTTATACGCTCAATGCTCCACCTTGTGGTTTGGCCTTTTATAACTGCCCCATTTGCTCTGGGGAGATAGCTCAGGCCAGAGCAAAAGACTTTCTAATCTAACATGAAAATAATGAATTGTGTTTGTAATTGAATTATTAGCCAATGAAGACTGCTGAGAAATGCAGTATGGCATTTCAATAGAGTAGTATAACATATAAAATTATATCTCCCAAAGCAAAATAGCTGATTTAATGCACTCCATGAATGTATTCCAAAAAATCTCGACAATTTAAAATTGTATCGACATGGCAAGTGTTTTCTAGATGTACAGTATTTGTGTTTGCATCAAAATGAATAGAAAGAATCAACTTTGTATGGGCAGCAGCACCCTTGTTTCTGGCTAGATCACTGATATCCACATTGTCTAGCTCCAAGAACCTCAATAATTATACTAATGTTCATGTGACATTTTAACCAAAAAAAAAAATTTCAGAAAAACATTTTCCTCAATAATCCTTCTCATTATGCATGAGCTGAGAAGTCAATGTAGGTCCTCACTCTTCTGATTCATTTCCTGGATTTCTTATTGATCCTTTGATCTTCTGAGCTAAATATAAACACTTAGTCTATATCAAAGGTAAATATATACATTTTACCTTTGCTACATTATAGTGTAATGAAGAAAAACAAACAAACAAACAAACCATTTGACCTCAAATTGGAAGACCCAAGTTTCAGTTCTAGCTCTTGCTAATTCTGAATGGTCATTTAACCCTTATGAACAGAGTCTGTTTAGCCGTTAAATAGAGATAGTAGTCACTCCAAAGAGCTTTTAAGAGATTTAAGTAAGATAAGGAATATGAAAACACTTTTTATGTGCTCATTCTCCCCTAATACTTCATTTCCTGCTAGTGCACATCTGCATTAATTTTCTTCCAGACAGACTCCTGCCTACTGAATTTCTATTTCAGTACCTGACACATGTCTTCTGCTCAAGTTACCCAAATTGGGTAGCTTAACTACATTTCAGAACTGTTCCCCTGCTCTCTATTCCCACAGTGACAACCTTGGTTCAAGCCGTGATTGTCTCACGACTCTTGTAGCTTACTAACTGGTTTCTTTGCCTTAGTTTTCTCAATAATCTATCATACTTCACTGCCACAGCTACAACATTTTCCCACCTAAAATTATTTAGCAAGAACTGTTTTTACGTGGCACAGGGGTTGTAGCTCCAATCAGGATCTCATAACTTGCCATGATTTTAAAAAAATCACAAGAGCAAAATCAAAGACTAAAAGGTCCTGCTGCTGGGATTAATTATCACCAACTAAACACATAGGGGAAGTGCTTGATGGGGCTGCATAGAAGAAAACAATTAGTACTCACCTAGGCCTCCTCTGATGAGACAGCATTTGTTGCTTGTTGACATTCCATCTCTTCAGTGTGCTCCACATTTTCCACTGGAGTTCCAAGAATGAAATTCTAGAAGCAGGAGAAAAAAATCCTTTTAGCAGACATGCTAAAGATGACCTTTTCATCTGAATATCAAAAATCGGGCAATGGCAAGAAAAATACATTCTTTAAACTAGTTTTCTTAAATAGCACAAATCAAGAATGAAATGATGACTGCCCTCCTCCACTCCATGTGCAATGAAGGCAGACACTATAATTTATTTATACTAATCCTCCCCTTTCTGGCCAGTTAATATAAACTTGAATTTCTGATCAAGTTTTATGTTTAAATCATTATTTAAAAAGTTGTGTCTTCTCCTTAAAGAGTGATTTGTATACTTAACATTTACTTTTTGGATCATATTTATAAAATTATTTTGATTTACTAAAATTTAATAATTTTTCCCAACCACTGTCAGCCATTTAAAAGTAGGATTTCCATTTCTTAAGCTCTTAAGTACTATTCACTTTTTGGTTGGCTTGGGTAAATTTCTAAGTATGAACATAGGACCTATTTTACTAGGTGAGCCCTCAATTACACACAACCCTTGGCTGATGGTAGCATTCATCACCACGTATTTTTCTTCTAAAAAGCATAATGTACATTTTGTCTGGAAATAGGCTTCTGTGCTCAAGTTTTAAAATTCTTTTTTTTAAGGAAATTTATTTTATTTTATTTATTTATTTATTTGCTTTTTGGTACGTGGCTAGCTCCCTGACTGGGAATCGAACTCAGGCCGCAGCGCTAACAGTGCCAACGCCAAAGCCTTAAGCCACTACACCACCAGGGAACTCCCTTGTGCTCAAGTTTTATTTCTTTGGTTTCATGTTGGGACACTCCTCTGTTTTCCATTTTACATATCTCAGAACTAGAAGAAATATATAAAAACTTGGTATTTTTAAATAACAGATTTGTGTTCACTGCATACCTAACAGCATTGTTAAAAGCTACAACACTCAACATGCAATATCTTTAGGGACCTTCCTGTATTCTCCCTACTCTATGATATTTTTACCTTTGAGGAGAAAATAAACTCCTATATTCCCTTCTAGTTCCCCTCCTGCCTCCTTCCTACATACACACTCTCACGGGCAGTGTTTCTACACTTTTTGTCATCCAAAAGTTGTCATCTCTGAATAAGTATGGACAGATGAGGATAAAGCAAAGAAATAAAATAGGGTGCACAATAGTGATCTTCTTTAAAAATTTTTAAATCTTTCTTTGGGGACAAAAGGCTGCTGTGTTTCATGAAGTGGCACATGAGTACTTATTGCTGTGTTCAGTCCAGTTCCATTAATTCTATGTTTTATGGAAATTCTTAGTGACTGCTCTTCAATTTTTAGTCTTCAGGGTTTTGTGAATTTTTGACATCATCAATGTTTTCTGAAGTATCTATTGAAAGACTGAAATTATATTAAGTAGGCAATAAACAATATTGTATTACTACAGTTAAATACTGAGGTATTTAAATCATAGTTTGGAAAGCAAAATAGCAAAACAGGAACTATCTATAGGTAGGAGAAGACTTCAGTTATATAGTTAACCTATCTTAAAAACATGAACTTGGACACATCTTCCAAATCTATTTATGTCTCAATTTTTTAATATTAAAAAAATTTTTGAGAAAGATCTTGAATGTGTCAAAACTTGTGGTTCAGATCAAATGAGATAATTTATGCGAAAGCACAACTGTATTTATTATAAACAACTGTCTTTTTCTCTATATGAAAGGTGCTTCCTTTTGAAGATGATGATGAACTTGACTTATGGGCCTGAAATAGCACAATTGTGAAATTAATATAAAGCTCTAGACAGAGGCAATTTTTACATTTACATTCTTATCAGTTTTCTTCCAAACTATATCTCTTTCAATTGTGTAAAAATAGCACTAAATGTATAATTTCCTGAAATTCAGAACACATTTACATTAATGGTTAATAACTTCTTGTACAATTTGCCAGTTAATCTATAATGCTTAGCTAAATAAACCTTGACAATCTTATATATTCACTGTGAAATACAAATTATATTTTGAGAAATTGAACTTTTTGTAAAATCAAATAAGCCTGATTTTTTTGAGTATTTAGGGTGACCATTGTTTATTTGTCTTTTCTTTTGACAAGAAAACACTCTCTTGACATTCACTCCTTGGAATCACTTCTTGCAAATGAAAATCAAAACCTATTGTGAGATTTAGGGGACAATCTCTAGAACCTAAGCTCTTGATTACTTGTTATACTGGCTCTGTAAAGAAATGCTAGCATTTGTAATATTTATTATTCTCAGAGTTTTGTCAGAACACTACTCTGAACTCAAATATCTTGCCAAAATTGGGCTCTTTCTTGTAGACTTCTATCATAACTAGTGTCAACCAATACTAGTCTTTACTGAAAGTAAGTATATCTGTTACCTGGTAATCCAGGATTCTCATTTCTTCTGGCCTATTACTTTTTTCATGAATAACTGTTTATTACTTTTTACATTAAAGTCTTTGTTGTTTTCTTAATAAAATTTTCAGGTTGGATTCAGCACTGGCTTTGTTGGTTCTTGGGGAAGCTGCCAAATTAAACATGACCTCCTTGAATACTCTGATGAACCTAATGAGAGATTTTCTTTTAAGCATTATGTCTGATCAGAAAGAGGTAACAGTATATTGTTAAATTTGATGTGCAAAAAGACATGAATAGAAACAATTTTTTTGCCACTATTTAAATGGTATGTCATATTAGGCCTTATAATGAGCATAATTTTGTAATAATAATTTTAATTAAATATAAAAATAAATGTATATTTACCATATATCCCAGTATAGATAGCAGGCAAATATAAATATATATGTAAATAGAGCTAGAAATAGATTATATATTTATACACACACCCATATTGGAGAGGAACTTTAAATTTCATTAACAAAGTTGAGATCATATAGTGTGGGTCAATTTCCTATTTTAAATTTTTTAAATATATTATAACAACTTCTTCATTATTTTGTTTTATTAAAATTTACATTTTATTGATGACATAATTTAATCATTTCTGTGTTGTTGAACATTAAGTTTGTTTCTAATTATTCACAATTAATTATAAATAATGTTGAACTGATATTCTTATACATAAAATTTTTATCTGCACTTATGACTATTTTTTTAGGATAGAGTTCAGAAAATTAAATTACTGAGTGATAGACTATGAGCTTTATTTTTACATTCTTAGGACAGATTTCCAAATTCTTTTCCAGAATATATAAATTTTCCTATGAAAAATGTATAAAAGTGCCACACGTTTAAAAGCTAGAATTGAGCTTTACCTAAAACAGATTCTTTTAAAATGTAATAAGAAAAACTGTATTTTGGTGGATTAATTTACATTGCATTAATGTCTAAGAAAACTGAAAAGTTGTTCTCAATATATATTTTAGTTACTTGTATTCTTTAAACTAGGTTTTATGCAATCTACCCATGTAAAATTTGTTTTTTAATGAGTACATTTTAGAAATATTAGTTGATCATGGTCTTTTAACAACTCTATAAAATTTGAAGATATTTTTTATTATAGTTACAGTATATAGTTCTTAATTATGACAAAACATACTTTGATTATCCAATAGCTATTTTCTCATTTTAGGAAGAAAGTTGCAAAGTAGATGATTTTTCCTGGGCCTGGAACGTAGTCTACACATATACAACAATTCTGGCAGAAATCTGCTTGTATGCAGCCACTTCTAATTTGCGAAAAACTGCTTTTGTTGGTTTCTGTGAATGCAAAAGTTCACGAAAAGCTATTTTACCCATGGACAAACCAGAACAGCCAGAATTGAAGCAAACAAGTATTTTAGGTCTTTTGGACTATTTCTCTTCAAAAATGTCAGATAATTGTAAGTAAATTATTTTCTACTTGATGCAAAATATTTTTAAATGTTCTTGTATACATATAGTAATAAGCATTTTACAGAGTTAACATTTCAAAGTAAGAAATAATTTTAAATGCAGTAAGACTGCCTATGAATTTAGGAGAAATATTTTATAATGGAAATTTTGGATCAATAATTTTTAAAACAACTGAAATATAAACTAGAACCATTGATTTATAATTCAAATTATATTCATTGAAAACAAAAGATGACCTTGGGAAAACTTATGAAATGTATAAAAATTTGTTTTATTCTTTTCCACTTGAGGACTTGTCATCCATCTTGTTCTCCATTTTCCCTAAGCATCTACTGTACTTGTTGTTCCTAGAGGATTTCTCTTCAATCACTCACATAATTTACAGTCTTCATATCTGACATCTTATACTCCATCAAAACGTACCTATCTTGTGTCTCAAGACTAAAGGTCATTTGGTACTGTTGTTTATGGGGGGGTTATTAGAATAAATTTTTATTTTTAGAAGGTTACTACAAAGACAATGTAAATTAAAAAGTGTCCTTTTAGAGTAACTAGAAATTTATGAATATCATTGCAGTCTGTATTAGTATAGTTTGCTGGGTACGAAACTCACTTCCACTAACTTAATATAATCATTGAGACTGGTGTCTATTATATTTATATTTAACTCAGCATCTAGCATATTATTTAGCACATAGTAGGTGGTCAATTAATTATAGTGGGTTTATTGTGAAATTAAACAAATCACTAGATTTGAAACATAACTGCAAGATATTTTGAAAGTATGAAAGAGGAGGCAAGATTTTGTTTTTCCTCAGAAACATAATTTATGTTTCAATATAATTTCAAATTATAAGACCTTAGCAGCAGATATTAATTTCATTCTCAAAAACTTGCTCACTATTTTTAAATTATTTTCAATATACTTTTGGTTTAATCACTGTATTGGAACCTATCATTTCTCGTGAATGCAATTTGCTTTGCCTTTTTCCAATTTTCAAGAAAATTATATTTATTTTTTATTAGCACCAATTTAAAACAGATTATTTGTCTCTGGTACACAAATTGTATTTCTCCCATGTTTATAGCATTGATAAAGAAAAGAGGTGTTTACTTTGTTTTCTGTTCACACTATTAAGTATTCAGAATAGCCAGAACACTTACCATATACCAGCTAAACATACGATTATGATTTTTAAACTTCTATTCAATAGATTCATCTATACAGTTTAAATCTTCAACTGTTTTTTCTACCTGTGTAGAATTAGTTCTTCTTTTACTGTTCTTTTCCCCTGTGATGGGGCCAGAAGCTGCTTCTCCATAGGGAGGGTCTTTGCTTCGAGAAGCCTCTTTGCCTCCCTCTGACCATGACCCCTGAACTCTGGCATAATCTCATGATGACAGGGTTGCATCTTTCTGTGGATACTCAGATTTTTCTATCTCAACAGTGATTTTTTTTCCAGCCAGTTGATGATTTCATTGCATTCATTTGCTTATTGTTGATCTTTCTTTCAAGTTTCGTATCTTTTCCTGAAGATTATTTTGGTGGCACAGGCATATAATTTGGAAGAGATTTTTGTCTTTCCTACTTATCTACAGTTTTATATTGCTCAGTTTCCTGGATAACACACTCCAAATTTTCCTAGCTCAAATACTATTCTCTTTCCCTATAATTCTATCTGTGTCAACAGCACATGTATTGAGAATTTTATTGGCATTTATGTGAGCTTTCTTCCTTCTGAGTAATGCTACACATTATAGAGAGCTATCTGTGAACCTGAACTTGCCAAGTATATAGTCATCCTTGGTCACTGTTCTCTCATCTTTATGTCTAAATGAGCACACTTGTTCCAGCTTGGTATGAATTCAGTACCAAGAGAAAGGTATGATATCCAAGAAACAACAAATTCTGATTTTCACACGTGTCCCTAGGTGAGATAGCCACCTGGATACTGGTATTATAAGTGATCAATACTTTTGTCTAATTACTTATTTAATAAGTCCTATAAGAATTTATGAAACATATTATACCAATCACCAATGTTATGAACCAAAAGCCTTCTCTACAGATCACATGGTGTCATCATTTTATTCTTTTAAATGGCATTACAATAGAGAGGTAACAGGCAATCTCTTAACAAACTGAGTTTTAGAAAAATGTGCCCTTTGTACATTAACAAATGATGCAGATGGATGGCTCTCCTGCTTTCACTGATGTCCTTCTTACATTTTCATTTGAACTCAGCAATAAAATACTAAACCAGTATTATTTTAAAAATATTTTCTCAACCCAAGTGGTCAAATAGATGTTTCTAGCTGTGGAATACCTTTAAAGATTTGATCTGAAATAAAGTAGATAGACATATCAAAATTTCCTCCTCAAAGTCAAAAAGTCAATACTGTACATATTCTATGACATCAAACTTCCTGTATAAGCCATAAACAACACTAGCAGCATTGGTCTCAGGATTATGAGTATTTTGAAACTCTCAATACTTATAGCATCTGTGTGGTTTCTTATAGGAAATGTTTAAAGTTGATTATTTGATGACTGTTTTGTTAAAGACATCTCAAGAATTTGAGAAAATTCTCCGATCTTCTTCATCTCTGTCAGAACCAGAGAATGTGCCTCCTTTACACATAAACTTTTGGTATTCTCATGTTTGTACTGGATTTTTGGTTTTCTATATCAATCACTACCATGAAAAGCCATTACTTTACATGACTGTACAAATGCATAGTCAAATATTTCACCAATGAAATGATAGGACTTAAAAACTGTGTTGATGTGATTCTTTATAAGCAGAATCTTTGTAGCATCAATGATTGATTTTTCACATAGGGAAAATGATTTTGTCTGGGTCTTCCTGTATGCATGATTACTGATAATGATCACCAGTTCTACAAGACCACAAAAAATAGATAGTTCCAAAAGTAGTATCATCTCTGAAGGTCTTGTCAACATGATTACTGGAGAGAATAGGTCTGCCTTTTTAGTGAGTGATATAAAGAACCTGGAGATGCTACTGTATTTAATTGAAAATGTTTTCCCTTATAATTTTACCCTTCAAGTAAGCAAATTTTTGTTGAGAGTAAAAGAACTAATTTTGGATTCGTATTTTAATTCTGTCACTTGTATCTTGAAATCTCAAGTCAAATTAATCCTGCTGAATTCATTTTTTAACTGGTAATTATGATAAGAATACTATTTATATAATAAGGATTTTGTGAGAAAAAAACCTATGGAAACATATAAACACTTGGCATAGTATTTCATGGACACTAAAGGTCCAATAAATGTTACTAGATGTTATGGTTGTTAATAGTAGTTAATGCTACTGTTATAATGAGAAAACATCAGTGAGGAAGGATTTTTTTCTAACACTTATTTCTATGTATACTTTGTATCCTGGGAATTCTATTTTATTTACATGTGAAGATATAAATGACACTGAAAAACATTTAAAATGGTATCAATAGGCTTTTTATGAACAAGTCAAATAGGATTCTTATGGACCATTTTTATATTAAAGGCTTTAATATAAACATTTCAAATCATATTTTGTGAAGGCAACATTATAGGAAATAAAGCAATGACTTCTATGAAGATAATTTCCTGGTGATCTGATCTGATACAGGAGCAGACTTTGAAGAACCTAGAAGAATGAATATCTATTTAGCGTGTCCCTTTTTCATGAGATTTTGTGTCAGACAAGCTTTTCAGAGAGCCAGGTGTCTATCAGTTCTAGAGTGAGGTCTCTGGCCAGTGACTGAAGTGCTGAGTTTTGGTGTTTTTGATTGAGTAGAAATTTCCATATATGCTTATAAATACCAACTGTGCATTTAACATTTGGTTGAAACTCCAAGTGTCTGACTTGCATTCTGCCTTTTCCGGAGGACCATCCTACACACCTGCTGCTATGGACTGAATTGTGTGCCCCCCCGCAAGTCATACGTTGAAACCATACCCCACAATATGACTGTTTGGAGATAGATTCTACAAGGAGGTAATAAGTGAGGTCAGGAAATTGGGGCCCTGATAGGATGGAATTAGCATCCTTATGAGAAGAGACATGGGAGCGAGAGCTCACTCCCTCCATCGTGTGAGGGCACAGCACACTGGCAGCCGGCTAACCCAGGAGGAGAGCCCTCACAGAATAAGCTGGCACCTCTGTGTTGGACAACCCAGTGTCCAGAACAGTGAAGAAAAATACAAGAATTGTTTTAAAAATACATAGATTTATCTTGTTTGGTGGTGTTTTAAGCAGTCTGGTCTTTTGTTGTGGCACCCCAAGCAGACTAATATATCGCAATGGTGTTAAGCTGGACGCAGGTTTGATTTCCCTCAAGTGCCTGAGTAAACCTTATTTGAAACACAAATTTTTATATCATGGTTTCTAGAAGAGATAATTTCGAACTGGAAAAATATAAGGGAAGGTGATAAAAATTAATTTATTTAAAAATAGAATTTTTGCTTGATCCTTGTTGAAATTCTGATTTTGAGAAATGTTTTGCCCTGATAGGTCATAAAGGACCATATAGTTAACATTTCTCGAGCTCTTATTATGTGTCTGTTGGGCACTATTCTAGGCACTTGACATGCATCACCTAATTCATTAATCATTACAAGACTACAGTGTAGACATTCATAATGTTCCCATTTTATAAATGATTAAACTGAGGCACTAAGGGAATTTTTGTCCAAGGAAATATAGTTTGTAAATGGTACATCCGAGACTTAACTTAGTCTGTCTGGCTTCAGAGTTCATACTAATAACTCACAATGCTGAGCTGACTAGGTTGACCTGTTGAATGAAATTTTTAAAAAATGCCTGTTTGCATTTGAAGAATGTGAAAAAGATGAGTTTGAGAAACTCTGAGAGTCATTATGCTACAGCACTATTTATAAAAGCATTTTCACAGACTTTGTATCATGCGGGGGTCCTTATTTCCAATGTAACTTCCTGGATAAAAAATGTTAACAGTGGAGTCCAGGAATTTGTATAGTTAAACCACTGCTAACATTATAGTTTGAGAAAACATAGCTTATAAATTTAGCTGTTAAACAAGATGGTAAAATGCTTTGCTAGTCCTAGGGAAAAATACTTCTCTTACTTGTTGTTGCAGACCTTTATGTATCCAGCAAGTTAGTATTTATATAAGATGATTTACATATAACTTTCCAAACAGGGAAACATAGTTTTGTGCTACATGCTATGTATGAAATGCCATCTTCTGTGTTCCTACTTTGGTTTTCAGAGTGGTAAAGTGAGCAATTTTTAATAAACTGGATTATGTGGAATCTGTGTTGTGAAAATAAAACTTGGAAATGGTTTATTCTGTGAGAAAACAACAGACACTAATTTAGTGCAACTCATAAAAGAAGTAGATAATGAACGATAGAACCAAAACTATAGACTAGAAAAATAATCTTTTGATTATGTAGTTTTCATCCAACCTACTGATCTCTTTTGACCATTTGCAAATAGTTCACAGTCATATTTTGCTTAAAAGTCAACCCAGATATGGACCTTCCTATCTCCCAAAGAAGGTCATTCCACTTTTTAACACTGTAAAAGAGTCTTCCTTATATTAAAGTTAAAGCTATCTTTCCACGTCTCCCAAACTTTGGCTTAAGCTTTGCCTCCTGGAGGAAATCAAAGTCTACTCCACTTCCCACGTGCAAGTCCTTTGACTACTTGAAGATAATTGCGTTGGTTCTCTTTCTCCACCTCTCCACTCTGCCATCTTCTCCCATCTCTTTGCTTACTGCCAAGTTCCGATTGCTAACTTTAATACCCATTAAAGTTAAAAATGAAAATCCCATTTTCAATATGGTTTATCATTTTTTAAAATTCATTTTTATTGTTAGACTTATTGGGGTGACATCTGTCAGCAAGGATTACATAGGTTTCAGGCATACATGGTTTATAATTCTTAAGTTTGATGGCAGGTTGTTAATACTGTTAACTCTGTAATATTTTATTTCAGTGTTATGTTATAATGTCCTCACATATAACAAAACACTGTGGGACCCAAGTGTTTTTCCATTCAGTGTTGGAAAAAGTCAGTGTGACATTTTCTTTTTTGCTTTGTTGTTGTTGTTGTTGTTGTTGAGAATAATTTTCCTCAATTGGTTCGACAATGACAGTAGTGAATGAAATATATGCCACAGGTACAAAGTAACTTTGAACGCTTCATTTTGATTCATTTTAACTTAGGAAAGAAACATTAGCACAGAATAATGATTCCTTTTTAAAAAGTAAATGAAAGTTAATTGGAATCTTAAAATTAATTGAAACTTTTAATGGTACTCTATTAAATCTTCAGTACCTCTTACCTTGGTAAAGGTTATTCAGAAAAAATATTCAGTAATAGGTTGTGTTTTTATATATGAAAAAAATTTAACTCTTAAAAATCTATGTACAAGTTAGTGGTAGATTTCAGGCAATTCTCTTTTATTTTTTTCAAGCAATTCTCCTAATTCACAATTCTCTGTGTTGATAAATCTAAAAGTATAGTACTGATTATGTTCTATGTACATAAGGAAGTTAACCAAATATATCTGTCTTTTTCTTTTTAAAAAATTATTTTATTGTGGGAAGACCACTTCATATGAGATCTACCCTCTTAAAATTTTTTTTTTCTTTTCTTTTTTTTTTTTTTCTTTTTGGTATATGGGTAGCTCCCTGACTGAGAATTGAACCCAGGCCGCAGCGCCGACAGCGCCAGCGCCGAAGCCTCAAGCCACTACACCACCAGGGAACTCCCTACCCTCTTAAAATTTTAAGTGCATAATATGTTATTGTTGATTATTGGCATAATGCTATACAACAGATTTATAGAGCTTAATTCATCTTGCTTGACTGAACCTTTATGCCCATTGGTTACTCCCCATTTCTCCTTTCCCTCAGTTCCTGAAAACCACAATTCCACTCTTTAATTTTATAAATATAACTATTTTGGAAACCTCATATAAGTGAAGTCATACAATATTTGCCTTTCTGTGACTGATGTACTTTGCTTAGCATAACATCATCAAAGTGCATCCATGTTGTTGCACAGGGCAGATTTTCCTTCATTTGTAAGGCTAAATAGTAGTACTCCATCATAGATAGTGCATTTTCTTTATCCATTCATCTCTTGATGGACATTTAGGGTGTTTCTACACTTTACTTAGGTGAACAGTGTTGCAGCAAACAGAGGACTTCTAATATCTCTCAAGATTCTGATTTTAATTCTTTTGGATATGTAGCCAGAAGTGAGATTGCTGGATCTTAATTCTATGTCCAACTTTCTGAGAAACCTCCAAACTACTTTATAAAGCATCTGTACCATTTTGCTTTCCCATCAACACTGTATAAGGGTTCCAATTTCTCCCCATCTTAGCCAACACTTGTTGCCCTTTATTTATTTATTGAAAAATAGCCACCCTGACTGGTATGAGGCAATACCTCTTTGCAGTTTTGATATGCATTTCTCTGTGATATTGAGCATTTTTTTCATATATCTGTTGGCCATTTGTACATCTATTCAAGTTCTTTGTTCATGAATTGTTCTCTTGACCTTGGGGAACATCTTTATGAGGGTTATTTTCAAATCTCTATCAGGTAAATCATATAATTCTGTTTTATTAGGGTCCATTTTTGAAGATGAACTTCCTTCATTTATTTGTAACACCTTTGCCCGATTGTTCAGTGAAGAGATGTATTCCTAATAATCAGTGTTGTCCTTTGACTATTAATAGAGTTTTGACTGTCTTAAGTGATCAACATAGTTATTAAATTTATTATCATGTAAAATTATAAAAAGTTCTGCATGTCTTTTAAATGAAATTAAATTTTTCTAAAATGCAATGGTGTACAAGCACTTAAGAAAGGTGGTTATGTAAGTTAATGAGAATATCCATTAAGTGTAGCTTCTGATAACTATACATTTGGTAAATATTTGTATATTTAGGACACCTTAGGCTGCAAGTCTCAGAAGATCCAAAGCAAAATGGCTTTTATGTTAAGGAAAATGTACGAGGATCTCAAATGAGAGTTTTAGGTGAACTAATACAACATTGCATTGACAAATCAAGTTCACAAAAATCAGAGATCTTACCTAATACTGAGATTTACCAATAGTTTTAAGGACAATCACAACCAAGAGTCTCAGACAAACATGATGATGGATTTTAAAAGAAAGCTACTTAGGTTCTTTGTTTTCATATTAGACATAATTATTCTAGTCCAGGATTATAGATGAAGTATTAAAGTTAGGTTGAGTGGGTTATTACCTCACACAATGAATAAGCAGTTAATATATTTAAATATCTCTGTTTTTTTTTCTCCTGGAGAGTTTTAAATGTTATATAATTTTATCCATGGTGCCATGCTTCATCAATCTATAAATGTAAGGTTTATTTATAGTAATTCTTTAGCCAGGGCTATCCTACTAAAAGCACTCTGTAGATAAATGTTTTTCCTCCTAGTAAACATCATTAGTCTATTTCCGTGAAGATTCTATTGACAATGAGATTAAACCAGGTCACATCCTTTTTTCTTTCTCCCAAGCATGTCTCTCAGTGAAGGGAGTGAACAGCTCATTGGCAATGTTCTCAACTCATACCTCCTCACAAGAGATACAGGAGTTCAGGGCTGATTAATTCAGTGGCTCAACAACATTACTAAGGATCCAGGTTCTTTCCATCATTCTGCACTACCCTTTTTGGCTAATAGTTATTGTTCTTAGACTATTTCCCTCACGGTGGCAAGATGGTTATAGTATACAGTATATAGTATAAAGGGTTATGATAAAAAGGTAGGTTTCTACTCATGCCTCTTTTAACAGCAGCTATCTTGATAATGTAATTCATCTACCATAAATACATCACTTTAAAACATAAAATTAGTGTTTTTTTAGTATATTCATAGAGTTGTGCACCATTACAACTAATTTTAAAACACTTTCATCATCCTTAAAAGAAATCCCATTCTCATTGTACAAGTTTCTGAAATCTTTCATCAATTTTACACCTAAGTTACTTATCATATTGATGCTGTTATAAGGGGAATTGCTTTCTTAAATTTCATTTTCCACTTGTTCATTTCTGATTCCTAGTATCTAGAAATACAATAGATTTTTGTACACTGATATTGCATCCTGCAAACAGGCTGATGTTATTTAATTTTTGTGGATTCACTGGAATTTTCTATATGTAAGATCATGCCACTGGTGGATAGAGATAGTTGTACTTCTTTATTCCCATCTGAATGCCTTTTATTTGTTTCATAATTGTCTTTACTAGAACCTTTAGTACAAAGTTGAATAGAAATGGTGAAAGCTGACATTCTTACCTTTTTTCTGAGCTTAGAGGAAAGCATTTAGTTTTTCATCATTAAATAAGATACTAATTGTGGGTTTTTCATTGATGTTTTTTATCCATTTGAGAAAATTCCCCTCTATTACCAGTTTCTGAGTGTTTTATCAAGAAAGGTTATTGACTTTTGTCAAATATTTTTTCTGTATCTATTGACATGATCATGTGATTTTCGTTCTTCATTCTGTTAATTTGATGTATAACATTAATTGACTTTTAGATCTAAACAAATTTTCATTTTCCAGCTCCAGAATTTCTCCTTCTCTCATTGGCTAGGTTATGACACATGCCCACTTAGCAATGGGACTGGAATTGCCGTGACTGGTTTTGACAATTCAAGATTTAGTCCCTTGGCTGTCCTGAAATTTGTAATCAGCCAATACCTGAACGAGGTTATAATTCTTTTATCAAGGATGGAGAAAGAAAGAAAAAACAATTTATGGGGAGCCAACCAACCAAGCCATTTCAAACACATTATTTTAAGCTTCGCATCTTTGTATAGTTGTAACATGGTCCATAGAGCACTCCTGCATTGCCAGGATATTGATATCACTCTGTATGATGTAAAAATTATAATCAGTATTATTATCAGTGCTATTAGTAAGTACCATGGTTTGATGAATAGAGAACTGGGCTTTCAGAAGATACAGCTTTGTGACTTACTGAGCATTACTTGGATATTTATATCAGGAATTATAACTAAATTCTAAAAGTGTGCTTGTTCATTGGATAGCTTTCTAAAATATATGCAATTACTAGAAACTTTTAAATCAGTTAGATGAGTACCTGATGTATACTGGCTTCATGTAAGTTATAAAATTGCAAAAATTAGCATCTACAGAAAAAGTTATTTTAAAAACCTTTTGCAGTAATCACGTTTTACTTACTCCAGGTTCGGTGATGTTCTTTCTCAGTGCTTAATGTAGGATAAGAGATTTACCTTTGATATATTGTCAAATATGTTATCTCTAGATTTTGTCTATGTCTTTTAGAAAACACATTTGTATTTTAAAAATAAAAAAGAATTCAGATATCATCAAAGATCTATGGAAAAGAATGGGTTGTTTATAATTATCTTTTGATAACTACTTATCCATTTGACTTTTTTAAAGTTAGTTAAGTACTACACATCATAACCATCACAGGAGTTTAAAAAATAATTTCCACATGAATTAAAATCTTTAAAATAACTAGAAGAGAATATAGCACAGTACCTTTATAACTTTCAAGCAGTAAGGAGTTTCATAAAACAAAAATCATAATTCATTAAAGACATAATAACATTTAACTACAAAAATGTATAGTATCTTCGCAAAAAAAATTAGACAAAATTAAAATACAAGTTAAAATTAGGAAATATTATATAGATATATAACAGCTGTCTGGAAAAAAAAATCCAGCCTCTATTTTTCATATTACATGGCTGGATACTTTCTGAATAGCCCTTGTATATCTGTGAAATAGAGATAATAAAAAAGAAAAGAAATATAATTTGCTATCACTATTGCCATCCTCAGCTTTCATTGTGGTTTCAGAACTTGTTATATGGCCATTGTTGGATCAAGACTAACTCTTCGCTTTGGGCATGGTTAATTCTCTACTGCATACCTCCCAAGTGCATGCAGCCCTTTTGCTTCGAGATTACTGCAAAAGGCTAACAGTCTCCCTTTTTCCTTACACTCCCTAGAATCCATTTTATACCAAGAAGCCAAAAAAGTTTTTAAAAACATAAAATGGGTGAGTTCCCTTCCTTACTTCAAATGCTCTGTTAGCTTTTCATAACACTAAGAATAAAAGCTAAACTCCTTTCTGGGCCTTGGCCATGATCATTCAGTGTGCCTCCACGAAGAGCATGCCTACCTGATATCAGCTTGTCTCATGAACCCCAGGTATCTTGTACTCCATTCATTCTGCCCGTTTGTATGTTTCTCCAAACTATCAAGATATGCTCGGTCCAAAGATCTTTCATTGTCCATCCCCTCTGCTGGTTAAACTTTCCCCCACTCCCTTGGATGTTGATTGATCAGCTCTTAGCTTGAATGCCATGTCTTCATGGAGATCTTTCTCTCACCCATTACCATCTTCTATTATTTTCCTAACACTCACTATGAACTGACATTGTTCTGTTCACTTTTTTTTCCCGTTTACTCTCCTAGTTATCTGTCTTTCTCCATTAGCAGTAAGTGTTCTGAGAGTGGTAACATTGTTTTTCTTCAGAACATTCAGCAGTGGTTGGCACATAGCATTGACTCAGTAAATATTAATGCCTGGCTTGCTGACTGGTTCTTGGCTGCTGGTTTCTTGGCATTAATCTAGTTCCTTCTACTCTACACGGCATTTCATAGACAATGCTTTGATCTACATCTTACATTCTGGTTACTTTTCAGTGATACACTTGATTCTGTGGTGTCAAATTAGGTTTGTCAAAATTGTAACAGCTATACTCATTTATTCTCATTCATGTGAATAGAAATACTCATATTTCATACTCACTGAATATTGAAATCTAAACATCTACATGGGCATTTAAAGACTTCCAAGGAATTCAAACACTAAAATAAAGCCACATGAAAGGATCATAATATTGGTTTTCAAATTCCACAGTTTTTTTTGGTAAATTTTCAAGATTTATTAAGGATTTAGGATCAGCTTTGTCATGTCATAGGACACTGCCTGCTCAGCTGCAAAGAGGCACATGTTCTCCCAGTACATTTAAAGTGACATCTTTGGGAGTTCCCTGATGGTGTAGTGGCTTAAGGCTTCGGCGCTGGCACTGTCAGTGCTGCGGCCTGGGTTCGATTCCCGGCCAGGGAGCTACCCACATACCAAAAAGCAAAAAAAAAAAAAAAAAAAAAAAAAAAAAGAAGTGACATCTTTGATATCTGCCACAGGGTCACTCACAGCAGAGCAGAAGAGGGTCTTATGCTACAGCTTGGTCCCTGGGGAAGCAGGTATGCTTCACATTTCCCCTAGCGTTGCTCTTGGCTAACTTAAGTTCATATCCCCTTTAAGACCTATATTATTTCATTCTCCAAATTTATTTATCCCCTCTCTGCTCAAATTAGAATTCTCTCTTTTCCTGAATAGTATTATGTAGCAATATGCTGTCTAGCTAAAAATAATTAAGATAAAGAGTAAAGAGAAAGTTACTGTCTTTTTTTTTTTTTTTTTTTTTTTCCTGTTATGTGGGTAGTTCCCTGGCTGGGAATCGAATCCAGGCTGTAGGGTTGACAGAACTGAAGCCTTAGCCACTACACCACCAGGGAGCGCCCCATTCTCTTTTCTGTGAGGAAAATGCATATTTAAAGGTGGTAGAAGAGGGTTAAAGGGGTCAAATATGGTGATAAAAGGAGAACTGTCTCTGAATGGTGAACACACAATGCAATACATAGATGATGTGTTATAGAATTGTACCCTTGAAACCTATATAATTTTACTAACCAATGTCACCTCAATGAATTTAATAAAAACTAATTAAAAATAAATAAAAGTGAAACTGGATAATTTATATAAATTGCTAATTGGTATATAAGTTTCAGAAGGAGAAGTGTCTTAGACTATTTTTCTTTCCTCTGGATTCATTATTCCCTTTTCCTTATTTCAATTGATTTATGTCTCTTATTAAAAACAAAATCTTCCAGCCGCTAAGTGCATCAGAAATTTTTATTTGCTTCTCATATTATTTTCAAAACTTTTATTATTGGTTCAAATGCTGTATTTCATAGAGTTTGAAAAGTTTTATAACAGCCAGTAATTTTTCTCTTGTTTCTCTGATTTATTATAAAAATATACCCATGGCAGTCTAAGTTCAAATGATATTGCCTTAAACAAATTCCTCTTTACTTGAATTCCAAAGATTTGTTTTTAGTACAGTGTTCAAACTTTACCCGTTTAACTTTTAAATTTATGAGGTATGATATTGGTTAGGTGCAATTCATCATTTCCTTTGGTTAGAATTTTTAAAATGATCTGTGATCTTTGAAAATTAAAGTAAAGCAGTGAAGAGTAAAAAAAAAATTTTCAAAGCATAGAATTGTGGACTTTAATATATTAGTAAAATCAAGTTTCTTGGCTTTTATAAGACCATACATTAGTAAGAAAAATAAAACTATATCTTCCCAAATAATATTTCTTTTTAAACAGGTGATCAAGTGATATGGATTGGATACTATGGCGTAGTTTATAACCTGGTGAAAATGTCATGGGAACTTCGGGGAGATGAGGAACAAGATGGACTTAGAAACCTAATATGGCAAACGTTACGAAAAACAAAGGATCATGAGAAAGATTGGCGGATACGTAATGCAGTAAATGTAGCTGAGGTAAGACACAACATTAGGCGATAACTAGGCAGACTGGTACTTCTATCAGCAGGAAACATTAGTCCTTCCTAAGGAGAAAAAGAAAATGCCCACATTCAGTGAGTATCAGTGACTCACAGTTGAGATCACAATTTTAAAAATTTAATGCTGACCTATTTTTAGTTACAGATAAGAGGGTAGGCAATCTTCTGATTAAATGGCTTGAAGAGAAGAGTTGATTTGGGGGAAGAGTAATTGCTCTGCTTCGGGCTTGTGCCTTTGAGGGGCATTTATAATGCTGACCATACATTCCACTTCGTAAAGGTTAGTCTGGGTCTGTGCCTCATTTTCTAGCTGCCTTATTAGTAGTGAATTAATTCACTCTTAAAAGAGTCTGTACTTGGATAATAAATTATTTAGTTTTCCTATTTATATTTATATGCTTTTTTATTTTCAGCATTAGACTATATAAATTGCAACTCTAGACTTGCTAACACTAAAGTCTTTTTCTTTAAGTTAAAAATGTATTGTACAAGTTCTTGGTTTTTCTAGTTCTATCTGAAATGACAATATATATAGTTTTCTTCACATTCAAAGAGAATCTATGAAGTTAGCTATTTTTCATAAAATACAAATATGATTTTTCCAGTGATGCTTTATCCCTATGGTATCCTATAATATTTCAAAATTCCATCATTTTTTTCTTTTCTGTTTTACATTGAGTGAGTCATGTTTGTTCTCCTAAAATACACCTTTTCCCTCTCACTGAAAGTTTCTGGTTCTTTCTAGCTTTCATAGACGTAGTTATCCTAACATTCCTCATGCCCTGTTTTCCAATATAATAATTATGGATATGAAATAATGTTAACAAGTAAGAAGAGCAAATGATTAATGAACTCTGCTAGTTGATAGTCAAAGCATATGGTGGGTCATTATTGGCAACTCAGAGGATCTATAGTCTAGGTCAGGCATGTCCAACCTATGGCCCAGGACGGCTTTGAATTTGCCCCAACACAAATTCTTGAAACATTATGAGATTTTTTTGTAATCCTTTTTTAGCTCATCAGCTATTGCTAGTGTTAGTGTAGTTTATGTGTGGCCCAAGACAATTCTTCCTCCAGTGTGGCACAGGGAAGCCAAAAGGTTAGACACTGCTGGTCTAGATTTTTAGTAGGAAAAAAAAATCTTCAACTACTTTTTAATCATAAGTATGATTTGGATTATGGAGGTCTATCTAAAAATATTCAGTCCATCCTTTTCTCTAGATGTCTAAATTTTTTTCATAGAAAAAGACAACAGAGAGCTTCCTACTTAAACTACATTGTTTTGGATTTCATGGACTTTCTTTTTATGCAACTGTGCTTTCTTTGGCTTTGTCCTTGGTTTTGGATTGAGGAGCACAGAAAGAAAAAAAGAAACAATTACTATATCTCTTACAGTGATGACCACTGTGTCACCCAGTATTGCCTATATTGGGATTTAGGAAATGAATCCTCCTTAGTTTCATATAGTCTCTCAACTTTATTACTCATTTTGTATACATAGTTTGCTAGAACTTAAAATGTAAGAGTCAAATTTTGGGCCAATTTCTAATAAAAGCAGAGAATATTATGTATTCATCTCACCCAGTCTTATTTTTATTTTATTTTATTTTTTTGGTTTTTATTTTCTGTTTCCATGGCACTTTCAATTTAATTATTCTATGGTTTTGTATCTATTTTTATGTGCCAATTCACAACTCAAATGGATTATACTGTAAGTAAATAAGCCAACTCAAATTTGTTATTTCTATCATTAGAATTCTATTTATATGCCTGTTTTCAGGTCTAATCATTGGTATAAGGTAGTCTTCTTTCTTCAGAATTTTAGTAAATATCTATAGATAATTACATTTGAAATTCATAAGTCAGTTAATCAGACATAGAAAACATTTTTTAAATGATAGAGCCAAGTAGACCTTATTACTGAAGCAGTCAGCACTGAGAATAAAAGAAAAGCAAAAGTATAACCACTAGATGTGCTAATTAGTTTTCAATGCTTTGTGAGAAGACTTCTAAAGGAAAGTCATTCATTTTGAATAGTAAATGTATAGGGAAGGCAAGTTTCCCTCAGAGAAAATCTAAACCAGAAATTTCAAAAAGCAATTATATTAATTTAGGCATAGTACATATTTAATATAATACTAAAGTAATATAAGAAATTAGTTTAATTTGCATTACATGAATTAAAAGATACAATTCACTCTAGACCTGTTTTATATAAAAGTTAGTTGAGATAGACAGAAGCATTTGGATTATTAAATAATAAAATATGATTTATGGATATAAATGATAAAATATCTAGCTGGTGACTTTGAAATATTACTTAATTTAGTTTGGATTCCCTTACTTAATACTAAGATAACAAGTATATAAAGTAAGAAATTATATAAAAGCTTTCACCAAAATCAGTAAAAAATATGAAATAAATATGTATATATTGACTGCTAAAACTATTTTGCCATACTGAATTTTGTGGAAGAAACAAGGAAATAAAAAAATGATCTTTACACAATAAATTTTACTGTCTCATCCATAAGCACATTACTCAGAAATAGATAAGGAACAATACAAATGGAATATTATATATGTGGTTAGCCCCATTGAAGTTTATGGCATACAATGGGAGTTTAGGTAAATGTTTGGTCTCTAACATTTTTCTTATATGAATAAGGAATAAATTATTGTCACCTTTAAGTAGTATTTGAGCTGGAAACTTAAATAATAAGTTACATTAAATGAGTCAAGGTGCAGTGTCAAAGAGAGCATCTTTTAGATAAGGAAATGCCAAGCGCTGAGCAGAGATAAGAATAGTGTGAGAGAAAGCCATTGGTTGACTTGCCTAGTTGGGGGGAAAGGTTTGGATTGAGCAGTATAGTCATTAAATTTGAAAGGTATATTTGACATATCATACTAAGGTTTTTAGAGACTTAAGAATGCTTTCATGAAGTAGAGATGCTAAGTAAAAGGAATTAGTTTTTGGAGAAACTTGTTCAATCTTTTTGAATTTTAATGATTTGGTAATTTATGTTGGGTAAAACTCATGTGTCCAGTTTCCTATATCTTTTTCAAATAATGAAGTATTGCTTTGGAACTTATAGTAGATTGTTAGCATAATTGTGCCCAATTTATTCAAGACTCCTTATATCCATATCCTTGCATCATCCCCTCCACACTCAAATTATAGGCTGGACCATGTGACTTGATTTGGACCATAACACACTTCCAATGTTAAACAAGTAGAGATTTGAAAAATGCTTACACATTGATGCCTGCCCTCTCTTGTTCTCTTGGGACCCCATAACTGCTATATAAATAAGCCCAAGTTATCCAGTTGGAAGATGAGAGACAGCATGGCGCAGAGACAAGCCATCTAAGCTGATCCACTGCCCCTCCCAAGATGAGTCAGTGCCCAATTGACCTAACAGCTGATCACAAACACATGATTGAGATCCGAAGACCCATGCTGCTATACCCAGATCAAACTGACTTCAGGAAGTGTGGACTCATAAGTGCTTGTGTTAAGCTTCGATGATTTTAGTAAGAGTTTTCTGATTGAGAGCTGCATAAATGAGATTTCAATCTGCTACATTGTTCAATATAAATGCTTATTTCTTTCATATTTATTATTTTTAAAAGGCATTAATAATAATAGCTAAGATTGTTGGGCGTTTACTGTGTGCCATGTGTTAGCACTTTACAAACATTAATTATTTAATCCTCGTGCAAACCATATTATGTATGAGTTATTATGGTCTTGATGTTATGTATAAGGACATTAAAACTTTTAAATATGGACACCTAAACTTTTTGAAAGGTGAAGTAACTTGCCCATGGGAAGTAAATGATGTTGTTTGATTTTCTTACATTAAATAATCATTGCGTATATGAACCACAGCTTCTTTATCCAGTCATCTATTGAAGGCCACTTTGGTTGTTTCCAAGAAAAGATGAAATACTGCCATTTGCAACAAAATGTATGCACCTGGAGAACATTATGCTAAGCTAAATAAGCCAGAAAGAAAAAATAAGAACCATATAACTTGGCTCATATGTGGAGTATAAAACTGAAAGCAACAATGAAACAAAAACTCATGGATATAGTCAATAGTTTAGGGGCCACCTGAGGGCAAGTGGGGAGGGGGTGGGAGAGGAAGGAGAGAGTAGAAGAGGAGGGAGGGGGAGTCAAATATAAGGTGACAGAAAGAGAGCTGACATTGGATGGTGAACATATAATGTAACATATAGATGATGAACTGTCGATTTGCACAACTGGAACCTATGTAATTCTTATTAATCATGGTCACCCCAATATGTCTAACAATTAAAAAATAATCATTGCATTCCTGGAATAAAAACACTTGATGATGATGCAATAATTTAAAAAAATAATATTATATTTGCTTTGATATTATTTTGCTTAAAATTTTGCATCCACGTTAATGGTTACAATAATCCCACAATTTTTATATCTTACCATGTTTTCTTATAATGTAAGGTTTTGTATCAAAGTTATACTGAACCAATGAAATGAATTGGGAAGTGATTATCTCTTTTTTCTATATGGAAGAATTTTGTAGTATTGTCATGATTTCTTTCTTAAAAATTTTGTAGAATTCACAAGTGAATCCACTTAGTCACAGATAGTTATAGAAAGTGTTTTATTGTGGTTTTTAATTCACACTTACATACCTTCCTAGGCTTTATTTTTCTTTGCATCAGTTAGATATTTTTTGTTCTAGGAATCTGTCCATTTCATCTACATTTTAAAAGGTATTTTATAAAGTTGCTCACAGTATCTTTCTAGGATATTTTAATGTCTTTAGAACCTGTCATGACGTTCTTTGCTTTGTTCTTGACTCCTCCTATTTTCACCTTTGTTCTTTCTCTTTTTAAACTATGATGTCAAGGGTTTATGAAGTTGTCTTTTGAAAACCAACCTTTGATTCTCCTGATACTGATACTCCATATCACGTTTTCTTCATACTTTCTATATGTGTTATCTTTATAGGTGCGTTTAATTTCACATTAAAACATGAGCATAATAGGGATTTCCCTGGTGGTGTAGTGGCTAAGGCTTCAGTGCTGTCAATGCTGCGGCCTGGGTTCGATTCCCAGCCAGGGAACTACCCACATTAAAAAAAAAAAAAAAAAAAAAAAAAAAAAAAAAAAAAAAAAAAAAAAAAAAAGCATAATAAACTCAAGATTTCTTTTTCTTTTCTTTCTTTCTTTTTCTTTTTTTTTTTTTGGCACTATCATGGCAACACTAATTTACAGTAATACAACTACAAAGTTAGTTATTATCCCTAAACACCCTTAGTTTTTCTTAATAACTTACTAATTCCCGAATTCCTTCAAACCAACATACTATTAACTTGTGGTATCTCTTTGGGCAACAAGTTTTATTGTATGAAACAGCTTAGAAGCTTTCTTTTACAGTGATAAAAACTGTCTAAGTACTAAGACTTAAGGTGGTGCCTCACTGCTCAATGTGAACAGAGAACATGCAACAAAAACCCATACAGAGCAGGCCTGTGCCCCAGATGCTTATATCTAAAATAAAATATGCATTTCAATTATTTCAGTTAAGTCACATAACTGCTTATGGCACAGATTTAATTTTATTATTCCTTTCCTAACACCTTGGACCCAGAAACCTTCCTCATGTAAGGTAAATGCTGTATTACCTATATAGAGTGAAACATAACCTTAATTGTAATGTAGAGTGGGAATGATTTATTTGATAAGGATTGAATATACTTGAACGTTTAGGAATTTAAGTAGAACATTTCTCTTTTTCTACTTTAAAAATAAATATTCAATTCACATGATAAACTATTGAATTCAATGAATACATGTTTGTAATTAATACCTCAAGTTGTCTACATAACTGGTAAATCCATAACTAACTACATTATGTACTCTCAAGTTTTACGTGATTTTTAAAAATCCATTATAACATTCTTTCATCTATAATTCTTATCCTATCTGTTCATCAAATTTGATGCTTAATGGGAGCTAGAGGAAAAGTGAGATATTTAATAGCATATTTCAACTGAAAAACAATTCTAAATAGATCACTAAACGTAAGCCTTTCAACTGACAAATTCAATATAAACCCAACTGTTGCCTGAGTATTTGGGAAAGAAATAAAAAACTGTCATATACTCACAGTGGCATAATAAACAAATGTTAATTGATGTGCTTTGTTTGAAATACTTCCAGGGAGACTTGCAATGAGCAAGGCTCTTCTGTATAGGCAATTCAGCAGCATATGTTGGCACATCTAGGAAAAGTCATCATGTATAAATGCCTTATGCCATCTGGTACATGACCTGAAATATCACAAAGAAATATGTACAGCTCAAATGAATATGTGACTTTATTTGGAATACCTTTGACTCATCAGGTAAAGCACTTTATGTTTAACATTTCATGGTGAGATCTTTAAAATAAAATTTGTTTTTATTCTTAATGCTATTTCCATACTCCTAATATACTCTATAAAGCAGGAAAATAGAACAAACAACACTATTAGTCTTTATTCTCCCAGTACCTATTTCTCTCCTCCTCCACATATGCCTCCTCTTTTGACATAAATGGAAAAATGAGTGTAGAAAAGGGGGATGTATTTTTAGAAGGATACAGTCCTTTAAAATACTTATCAATAGAATTCCAATGTAACAGATACATTGTTTTAAGAGAACAAAAATATTTGCAGAGTTTTTACAATGCTTTAGGCACGGTGCAATGTGTATTACATATACTAACTAAACTAAACCCCATAGCTCTCCCACCACCATCATCACCTGTACAGATGAAGGATCTGAGTCTAAACAGGGCCAAAATAAGTGACTGATGGTGGATGCACTCATGAGTGAGCTTAACCCAAAGACTCTGCCATTTCTACTATGCTGTACTCTCTCCAAAACTAAATATAAACAGGGAACTAACATTTATTGAAGAAGTATTTGCATGTCAGATACTGTGCTAGAAAATACATTCAATTTTTGTGTTTAATGTTTACAATAACTTTGTATAATAAAAGAGAGTATTATTAACATCCCATTTTACAAATAAGGAAACATGCTGAGAGAGGTTAAGCAATTGGTGCAAGATCTCACAACTAGTTAATTGGAAGATGGGATATTCCAAACTAATCCCTTTCTTAATCTACTACATCAGTCCTTCTTAAACTCTAATGTGAATATAGGGTCTGAGATTCTGTACTTTTAACATGCTCCCAGAAGGAAATGACAATAATGAAGGTCTAAGGACCACATTTTAGTAGCAAGGGGTTACTCATGTTGTCCTCCTTTGTGAGATTTTGTAACTCCTGCAACCAATAGTCTTTGGAAACTACTACTGAGTGACTTATATTTAAATTCTGAGGCTTAAAGAAAAAAATGATTATTTTTTTTCCCACAAACACATTAAATACTTCCAGGTATAAGATTCCTAAGGAAAGGTGAAGCCAAAAAAGAAAGACAGCAAGAGACACTGATAGAATTTGCTGCCAACTATTCTACAGGGGGTTAACATCCTCTTTCTTTTATTCTCTCATGTCAAGGGTAGTGTGAGTTAGCTTAAATTATGGTGTGTGATGCATTTCCCTAATTATTGATGGAAAATTTGAGACTCTGGAGAAGCTTTTCTTTTCTTTTGTATTGCAACTACATCATAATTTTTTGGTAAATTTCCCTGTGTACTGACTTAACTGTCTTCCTAACAACCTACATTAACTGGTTTTTACCACTTTTATTCCCATACAAAGACATGCCCATGCATATGGTTAGAGTATGTGTGGGAGAGAAATACTCTTCAAGAATACTACTTTTCCAATTTTAATACAAAATCGGTAATTAACATAGATATACAAAAACTGCAATTTGTTTCTTAATAAAGATGTCAAGTTTCAACAATGCAATAAAGAAAATCCTGACTTTTAAAGGCTATACGGGCACATCTAAAAGATTGGGACCCAAGATGAAAATGTGAATGTGTAAATAACATTTAAAGATAGAGATGGAGATAATGTTCATCGTCAGGGTAAAGAGTAGTAAATTCATGAATTTGGAATTAAAAAATGGTCATTAATATTTTGTGTACATCTACTTCCAAGAAGTGCAGACATATTTCTGCATCGTTGGCACTTAAGTAGCTGAGTTGTAACATTAGAATAATGGCTTTTCGAGAAAAAGGAAGACTTTAAAAACATGACTATAGAAGTATAATCATGGTCCTATTTGATACATTTGCTGATATGAAAGTGACAACATAACAAAATTGTTTTCAGCATAACAGAGGGTTGGATCAAGTCTCGTCGGTGTTGGTAGTGGGAGGAGCTGCAGAGGCAGGAGCTGATGCTGTCTCAGGGGAGCCCTGAATGGAACTGAAATCTGTTGAGCTCAGTGTGCTGGACAGTTCAACCTCTGCCATCTAAGTGAAGCCTCACCAAGTTCTGAAAGAAAGTTCGTAGCATTGCCATATCACAAATGAAAAAGGAGATGGAACTCATCTAAGTACAAAACATAGGCCTCGAGAGGTTAATTAAATTTCCCATGTTTACAAGTACATACTAAACTATTATTATAGTAAGCAAAAAAGTCAGACCTGATCTCAGATCTTTCTAACTGCAAAGCCCATATTATTTCTTGGCTACTCTCTGCAGGAAAACAAACAAACAAACAAACAAACATTCAAAAATACCTTTCAAAGATCAGGCAACAATGTATTTGACTGAAATTTGAAACTACATTTCCCTAAGCTGAATCCCTTGGACAGCAATGGGGAAGGCATTACCTGGGCTTTTAACCCAGAAACCGTTGTAAAAGGTGGGAATGTCTTAATTTTGCTTCTTGAGAGAGCTGGCTTCTAAATCTAACCTGCCCAGTCTGGGAGGGAAGAAAGCAAGAAGCAGCCAAATAAGACAGGAGGAAAGTAACATCAAGATTCTATAACGCAGGGTAAAGCTATGCTGGAAATAATGTATTTTATCAGAAATAGTGTCATGAAAAGACATCAATTTTTGTTGGTCCATTAATTTATTCACACATTCATTCATTCATCACTCTCTTAGTAATGGAAGAGCTCCTAATAATAGGTTTGTGTAATATTATATGTTGTTATTGATTTTGAAATAGATTTTCTTATGAAAAATTAAACCATGAAGTAAACAGAATAAAATACCCAGGTATTGTGATTACCATTTTATAGATGAACCTGCAGACTTTGAGAAGTTAAATAATGTTCTCAAAGTCACAACAGCTAAGTGTCCCAGCTAAGTTGTTGTTTCAAATTGCATATTCTTTCCATAATTTCTACCTAGTTAATAAGCAAGGTACACAACTGGGAACAGTATAAACATAATTGTATACTGATTCCAGCATCCAGAGATAATGAAATAAAAGATATTTTAAGAATACATATATTTCAGTGAGGGCTACTGATCAAGTAATTTTTCTGAGACAGTAAAATTATGGTTCTCTTCATAAATTTCTATATTAATTTTCTAGCATTTTGAGGCTATTTGAGTCTTTTTTTTTTTTTTTTTTTTTGGTGCTTACCTACTCACATGATTTTATCTTACTGTTTTTTGCATGCTATTCTTTCCCATCCACTATGGCTTTCACAGTAATCCCTACTTACCTGCCTTTTGCTATTTTTCTCATTGCTTTAACCCTTTGTTTGTTTTTTTTTGTTTTTTTTTTTAATCTCTATCAACAGACTGTTCTCATTTTTTTCCACTATAATTTTGTCTAAATAATGCAAGGGTCAGTCTAAATAAGGTAATAGTCAATCTTTAAACAGTAATTTCATAGAGCCAAGCCTGATCTTGGAATCCTAAACAGATTAATTTAGATGTTCATATGCAGAAAAACATTTCCCCCTCCTTTGTTTTCTACTATAGGATCGATACACATGTAAAATGATTCCTGAGTGACTGATAATGAGCTGCATGAAGATGGATCATATTGAACAAAAATGTAAAAACTTGAAAGGAGAGAGAATGCAATTCATTTATGGGAGAGAATTCCTAATATAAACCTATCGTGACCATTAAAAACTGTGTGAAAATTTGAAACTTAAATGTTCCTTTATTATTACTGATTCCAGCCAAGGATAATATGCCTGTAGCCATTTCAAAAGAAGATGTAATTAAAAATCAGTTATGAACATTAGTGAACATTAAAATAGAAAAAAACAGAAACTAGTTTTTCCCTGAGTACAGATTGCATAAATATTGTGGATTTTTGTGTTTTGTTTATTTATTTATGTGATATTAGGACATGTTCAATTTCATCCAAGTCTAAATCTAAATACTAGAACATCTTCAATGTAAGCTAAATACAAAGCCCTCTTTGTTTCTTGCTTAACACAGATTTTGTTCTATAGCAATTTTCTGTTGACTTTAAGGGAAGTTTAGATTATGCACAGAGCAATGAAATTCTTAATAAAGCATCTACATTACTTCAACTACTTGCTTAATTTCTTATTAAATAATATAAATGCTTGTGAAATTCTTGTGTGACAAGTGTAGAAATTTGAAATAAAAATTATGCCGTGTAATTTTCAAAATTTTCATTTCAAAATTTTGTCTTGCTTAATTGTTATTTCTTTGAAAATGGTTATGCTTTTTAAACATTTTTTGGGAAACTACCTTTTTTTCTTATGAAGATTATTTTTATTTGACAGGAAGTATGCAACATTAGTTGCAGAAAATAAACATCTTATCTTTTATTTAGTGATACATCTTTCCCTTGCATTTAATTCTATTTTAACTGCTTCCTTTTTCTTTCCTTTCAATAGGCTGAGTTAAATGACCCAACGGATCCTTTTACTAGTTACAGTACCAAAGCTTCATCAAATGTAGGGGATGAAATTTTCTCCAAATACATAGGGTGGAGAATTGCCAACACACTCTCCAAGCTATTCTTCCCCTCCACTGATGCCCATATTCTTCCTTTGAAAAAACCATTGATAAAATGGGATCAAAAGAAATCTGTGAATAAAAAGCAGGATTCCATGAAGAGGAAAGTTCTACATTTTACTGTAAGGTAAAGTAAAGCACTATTCAAAATAGTCCTATTATTCTAACACATTACATTTTGAAGTCAAAGAAATTATACATAATCATGTATCACATTATTTAACTCAATTTCTCCTTTATAATTCAAATCTTCGCTCCACCTCCTAGATTTTCTACTATGAGTAGGTAAGTACACCCTTCTCAAAACTGTTTCCTCATGTCTAACATACGTATTATTATATAATATAAATCAATGTTTTAATAGTCTGAAAGCCTCATCCCCATTACTGACCTTTATTTATCTCATCTACCCCCATCTCTTCCTATATTAATTGCTTGTGAATTCGTCCAGGGTCTGTAAAATGTAAACTTAAGGAATTATAAATATATTTTAAACTTTCTTTCTATTTTTACATGAAAGCATAATAACCCTTACCTGTTGTGTTTCACTTAACTTCATTTCTTGGAGATATTTCCATGCTTATACTACATGTATAATTATGCATGTATGATTTTCTCATTATCATTGTTACATCAGTTATAATGTTTTCCTTAGTAAGGATGTACTGCAATTTATTTAACCAGTTTCCTATTGGTTGGCATTTGGTTAGTTTAGATTGTCTGCTACTACAGACTACCGCAAAAAGTAAACTTTTACATATATCTTTTTGTAAGTATGTGTGAAATAATACCTGCAGGATAAACTGTCAGAAGTATAATTGCTGTGTCAGAGGGCATATACCTTTGTAATTTGGGTAGATACTTCCAAATTGCCTTTTAGAGGAGATGTACAGGTTTAATGTATGAGAGTGACTGTCAATATATGCTACCTTTATTAAATACTAAATTCCATTTATTTTTTTTATGCTCTAAAATAATTTTAGTAATTTGGAATTATCTACTCTTTTTAACATTGGTAGAATTCCCTCTTAAACCATCAGTACTTTATGCCTCTTCTAAGGGTCGCTGTTTGTCAATTTTTTTCTATTTTATCTGGCTATTGGCAGGTTGATATTCAGTCATAATGCATAGGTACAGCTAGATTCAGTTCTTATAGTTTGAGGCTCCTGCTATAAAATTATCTGGAGTATCAATCCTGACTATCAGTCTCTTTGGACTTTTCCTCTTTTCTTAAGTCAATTTTACCAAATTATTCTTTCTTTGAATATTATTAATTTTATCCCATTTTCAGAATTTGCTTGGCCATGACTGAAGAAAGTAGTGTCTTAAGTCTCCTTCCATTCTGTTTCTGAGGTTATTCTCCATTTAGCTAATTCTTCTTTTGTGTATTTGCATTTTGTCCCCTATATTTTCCTTCATTAATCTACTTAGTTTTTTTATCTATTTTATATTACATTTTTCAGTGAACCAGATTTTGAATTCTAACTTGTGTATTTGTGTTCTTATGTCTATGAATCTGTTACTACTTTCATCCTTTGATCTGTTATGTTGTTAATTTTCTAATATCTTGAAGAAGATGCTAAATCATTTGGGAAATTTTTTTCCTCAGAGTTTGTCTAAATCATTACTTGAGTTCCAAACTCATGGGACTGTTTCTGCCCCAAATCAGGCTTTACTATAGGCATAAAATTGGGTGGAACAAGACTAGTAGGCAGGCTTTCCTTTTGTGCACCATCAACAGAAAAACAGACACATGCTTGGAAAGAGTTTTGACACAGATTTAAGCATTTTAAAAAATTCTAATATCAATGAGGAAAATATGTAAACATGAGATTAAGGACCACACAGATTGTACTTTAGTAGTCTCAGGTACAGAAGTAAATGTTATAAAGATAGCCTTCAGTATATATGATAAATATTTATAAAATTTCAATATGATCAGGGTACAATGAAAATGCCAGCTTTAAATGTCATAGGGATTGAGATTTACTTTGGAATCCCCAAATATTTTCTGTATATGCTAAAGGAGAGCAGACATGGAAGAAAAAAATGAATCTGGGATTACAAAAAGAGGAAAAAGTATATTTTGGTTTCTCATCATGGTCAGTTAAAGGAAGAGATAGTAAGAAAGAAACTAGGAAAAAAGAAGAAATTGGATATTGACAAAAGGAGATTAAAGAAATAGCAAGGGAACGGGTAGATATATGGTAAAAAGGGAGATGGAGTTGAATGGTGCCTGCTGAGACACAGAAAGGAAGACAGAGAAGGAAAGGAGACATATTGGGAATGCTTAAAATAGCAGATGGAGAAATATAAATTATAAGCAGAAAGATACAAGAGACCAAAGGAAAGGGAGAAGAAATAAGTAAGGGAAAGAAGAGACATACTGAGAATGAAAGGTTCCCATGGAGAGATATGTACAAGGTTTGGGCGCAGAAGAGAATATGCAGAACTAGAGAGACAGGGTGGGGTTAAAACCCAGAGTCCTACAGGCTTTGAAAGACTAGTAAATTAAGCTTCCTATCAGAGCCTACAGTTCATTACATAAATGACAACCATTCATCACTGATCTTTGCATAGATGTTATCTCCTTCTCCATTTTCTCACAGCTCATGATAGGTCCTAGCAATGAAATTTAGAGTCCTCTGCTCGAATCAGAGAGCCATAGCGGCACGGCAGCCTGGGCGTCTGGGTAGCAGCAGCACCTCAGTGTGGCACTGCTCCCGGTGACTTTCACATTGCACCATTCATGTCGTAGTGCATGTGAACAGTGCCCCCTGGAACTGCATACTTCCAGCTCCAGTTTGGGGCAAACTAATCTCTGGGTACAGCAGAGGTGAGTGGAGGAGGGCTGTAAGCTCCATGACATTAAGACAAAGGCGAGGCTGGGCCTGGGTGAACAGTTTCTATGGTCTATTAAGGGTATGGGATGTACTTGCTTTAAAAGAAAAGTGGTTGCAGAGCAAATTTAAATCTAAGCTATGCGTTGAAAAAAATGTCACTGGTTCACTAAACATTAACTATAGGAAATTTGAGTTTTTCCATTTGCTTGATTCTCCATTTATTCACCAGTCCCATAGCTAGCACCTTTTGTTAGTTCTCTCCCTCCTCCCACTTCCAGGCCCACAAACTGGAATGAATGCAATTAACAAACCTCGGAGCATGCTGAAGTCCTGTAGTTAAAGCACAAGACATAATGTAAAGCCAGCCCACCGTGTGCTCAGTTCCCCTTAAAGGCCTTCATACGTAGGGTCATATCACTAATTGCTCATCAACTGTTCCTAGAAATGTTCATTTTTGTATTTTCAACAAATAGCAGTGTGAAAGAGTATGAAAGGCCAACATCTAAGGACTGCTATAGAAGATGTGGCACATTTAAGAGGTAGGACAGAAAATTTAAGCTATGTCTCTATTTCCTTGAAACACTAAAGCATGCTTACGTCAGTGCGAAGACCTGAGAGTACTAGTATGGAGAAAATGGGCTTCCTTTTTTCAGGGGTGGGGGAGGCTTTCTATTGATGAAACATCTGCTATGTCTCCTGACCTATAATTTTTTCTAAAAACATTTTTCCTCACTTGTGTTTCTAGCCTCCAAGATTCTTTGAAAGCAGAAATTCTGTCTTTTCTATGTCCATAAACATTATTTTGCTCTGAATGACTTGCAGATTTGACTTCTTTCCTTTATAAAATTGTTCAAAAGGAAATTTATTATTTTGCTTCTATATATTGTCTTCCTTTTTTTTTTTTTTTTTTTTTTTGGTTTTGCTTTAAGTTAGTGGAACATGCTGTTGGATGCATGCTCCATTTGCCCTCAGCAGTTTCTAAAAAATGGAAAAAGTCATTATGGTTCTTTACTGTGTCGTAAAAGCTGCAGCCAAAACGCAGGCATTTAATACTTCTACTTCAAAGCATAGTATTTTCCTCTTCTCTCTTTGTCAGTAAAACTATCTTAAATTTACCTTAAGGCTGACAATTCAGAACTCTGAAGACCAAATTTTCAAAAACCAATTCCCACATCTACTTTTTGGTTCTGTAGTTCTGAAGTGTATTTTCTAAGCTTATATGTCAAATTGCTAAAAAATCACAACTAATTATTTGCATCTATAAAGAGTAGGAGACTATTAACTTAAAACTTTCTGATCATACTTAGTCTACTCAAAATTTTATGTCAGAAGATTTCAATGATGAGACCAGTACCTGGAAGAGATGCTGGGTGAAACTAGCAAGAACAGACTGAGAACATCTCTTCTCATTCAGGCAGGAAATTTTACATGGCTAAATTTTACATTATCCAAGGCTACTGGGTGTCCTCTGCAGCTTCCTTTATAAAAGGAGCTAACTTCTAAGTATTAGAACCAGGAGTAGTTAACATTTACTGAATGTCAACAACGTGGGGAAAAGTAAATACCACTATGTTCCATGAGAGAGGTTAAAGAGTAGGCTTTATTAGAGAGAGCAATAGTCAGCAAAAAGACACACATGGTCCCCATTTCTCAGTATCTCATTGAGAGGTGTGCTGGAGTCGGGGTAAGCAGTTGGGAATCCTCTGGATTCGTGTTTTGAGGGGAAAGACCCTACCTGACTGCTACCATGTATAGTGTAATAGAAGGGTGAAAAGGCCCTTCTTAAGGACAAAATAATGCAAGGCGAATGACCTTCTTAAGGAAGAAATAAATATTTTGATCTCAATTGCCAAACTATCAGCAATTGGGCATCAGATGGATAGGGGGTGCTAGAAATGCCAGTGGCCCCAAATCAAGGCCACTGGGCTCCTTGGGAAGTTGGGTTTGGGAGAAACACCACCAAATGGGAGACGTTTTAGTTCCCATACTTCACATCTACATTTCATTGGAAAAAGTAAAACTCAGCCCAAAAAAGTTACCCAGGCTATGTGAAGATGTTCATGCCAAGGACTGCTGTGAAATTAGAGGTCTCAGAGCAGGTTTAAAACGTCCTCTAGGTTTTGCAATATAAAGCCCAGTGCGGAACAGCATTGACCAGAAGAGTGTGATGGAAGAAACCAGTTCGGAGAATGAGAGATGGTACTAGAAATGCATGAAAATGTGGGACACGTCTGCAGGTCTTCCTGCATGTCTTCATTATCTGCAAACTATATTGCTGCTACATTTCTAGAGTTTCTGCATTTATTTATAAATTTGATGTGTGCTGCAGATAGATGTGGGTTTCTTCGCAAAACTTTAATTTTCACATACTAAATTCTCTTCTCAGTTGGGATTTTTGTTGTTTAATCTTCCATCTCCTTAAAAGGGTGCATCTACATCCAACACTAATCATGTCTTATATTTTTAATAAATTGTCACATCCATTTATCATTCTGAACAGCTCCCACTTTCAATGCCAACTCTGTCACTGCACTATAAGATCAGTAATTGCTAAGCATCCATCATATCTGAAGTGATATGTCACTAACTTCTTGGCTGTTCACAATAGTTCACTAACCTGAGTCTTGCTAGCTAGAACTAATGTCAAGTGGTGCCCTCTGTTTTTTGTTGTTTTTTTTTTTTTTACATAAAACTATTCAAAGAAAAAAGCCTATCTTTAGTATAGTAATGTTTAAACCATTTATATAAGCAAACAATATTGTCAAACAGAAGTCTAATCACAGCTGGCTGACGAATCAACTACCAATTAGCATATTGATATTAAGCAAGGAGAGCTTATGATAAGTGAATCATAGCCAAGAGAAAAAAAATCCCACATAATAATTTCACTAGCTTCTTTTCTTGCTGGGCTATAAACAGCAAGTGTTACAGCCAGCAGTGATTTTTCAGGAGACCCTCTTAAGGACAAGCATTAAAAAAAAAAAAAAATCTGACATACTCATGCTCACAAATTCCCAAATGCCTATAGGTCTTATTCCTGCAATGCTCACCTTCTATCCCTTGATAAAATAAAGGAAGAGGGACAATACACAGTGAGATCCACATTGGACCCAGACCGCTTCCCTGACAGTACTATATCCGGTTGGGAGAAGTGAGACAGCCCGGGCTTAGGGAGGGCAATCCGACCCCACTCTGAGGACCCGGGTCAGCCCTCTCTGTTTAATGTTCTGCATACTGGCCTGTGAGGCATGTTAGTCAAGTATGAGCTGGACTAACCCAGCCCGAAGACTTTCTAGGTTTGTGTTCAGCCTATCAGTGTACCTCAGCAGTGGTGAAGGTGAGGGAGCCAGGACAGCATTGGAAGTGGCAGCAGAAGCAGCAACAAGTCTGTGCTCCCAAAACCTACCAGCAAGACCCTGCTTCATTTTGGAAAAGCTCCGACATCTCTCTATATTCCTCCTAGCTGTCCTCAGTCATCACGTAGCACTTGCTGTCACACAGAGTTCCAAATGCGGTTGCCCAAAGAATCAACCACACGTTAAACATGCTAATATCAAGTGGGGAGAGGTTGTGACTAGTGCATGCATATGAAAGACAAAAAGGTATAAAACAGTTCACAAGCTCCCTTCCCCCACCCTTGTTCATTTACCGATACCACTCCATTAATAATCCCAATGTTATGAAAATCTTTACATCTTGTATGTCAGAATATCCAGAATATCTACTGATATCACATGGGCCCAGATAGGACCGGCCCGTAGTATTCAGATTACTGTAAATTCTTCCATTCTGGGCTTAGTGAGTAGTCACTTTAGCTCTGTATTTCAGAGTTTTCTTGCTACTAGTTCAGATATGTTTGAGAGTATGATAAAGTGATAGGCCCAACGTAATGGTAATTTGGCTGGAAGATATAAAAGAAAAAGTACAATTGATTTTTGGGAGGATGTATACATAGAACACTATATATTTAGGAGAGAATATACTTAAATAAATGGAAGCACTAAGGGAGTTGTTAAGAAGGCATTTTCTATCTTTTCTTCCATGGTCAGGGATACATCTTAATCCAACCATGACTCAGTGGGGTTTCTGGTCATCAGGATGGAAATCATTGAGTGTTCTCATGCTTTGTTTCTGAGCAAGCCTCACTGTCAGAGAGCCATCCCATATCTTTCACATTTAATTGTGACTATATGTTATCGAATGAGTGAGAATTGGACAGGAGGGTAGTTAATTTGATTGATGCGGACAGCAAAATGGGTAATTCAGACCCCTGAAATTCCCTTTAGGACATGAATGATCCTATTTGGCTGCCTCAGTGAGTTACAACAGTGGGATAATTGCCATATTTTCCCTCCATATGTGGACATCCACCTCTGACTGTTTTTTCAGCCCACTTGCATCTAGATTCTACTGGGGACTGAGATAATGAGGGTAAAAACACAGGGTCCAGCGGAGGGAACTCAGGACAATGTACGTGAAGGTCTCCCATGAGATGGACAGAAATGTGAACATTTCACCTAAAATGTCATATAGTGCTTGAGCTGTTAATCTATACCCAACCTTTATATTACAAAATCATAAGCATGTATCATTATGATTTTGTAATAAAATCATAACTCAAGTCCAGGAGTCACTTCTTCCAGACCCTGTTATTATACCAATAGATTTTTAAAATAACCAGACTTAATATGAGGGAACACACACACACACACTCATAGAATAAACCACCACCACCACCACAACAACAATTAAGCTTGGTAAAAAAAATACATCAATTTAACACTCAGTGGTATCTGTAAGGCATGACAGAAAGTAAACTTCTAGTCTTGTATAACTGGAACTACTATAGATTACTATGATTGGCACTGCCTTGGAAGAAAACAGGTTAGGACTATTAGGGCGGATGAAACAAGCCTAGAATGATAAACAGCCTCTATGTTCTAATAGTAAGGGAATGTAAGGAATTAGGTGTGCAAGTCTGATTTTGGCCTGCAAGTAGGTGGCACAGTTGTACCAACCAGCTCCCTCCACCTCTCAGTCTTCCTTCCCTCATTACCGCTCTCTTCCCCCTGCTTGAATTCTGGTAGGCATTTGAATGGAGTAACAGAAGGCGAATAGTTTAGTTTCCTATAATTTTGTGAATCTGAGCATGCCTGTATGAGAACATTGGGGGTTCTGCAGACAGTTTTTTCCAGCTATGGCCAAGGTAGATAATTCGGGTTAGAAGATCATGTCACTTCGCTTCCTCCTGTCCCCTAACCATCATGGTCACTGCAAGGACTTGCCCTTGACGTGGAGCGAGGGAGTTCACTTGCAGCTGTGAGGAGGCCAACGAGCCAAAGCTGTCACCAGTTACCAGAGTAATTCCCATAGAAGAGCCACAGGAGCCCTTTGGCCCAAGGCCCTTCTTGTATCTGAAGAAACTAAGATTTCCCAAGGTTACTTAGGAGATACGGAGCAAGACAGCAGACCTGGGATAAGAACCCAACATTTCCCCACTCCCAATATGGTTCCATAGTGGAAAAACTCCCATGATTTTTTAATAGAGATGTAGCAACACTGTAGTAGTTGAAATAGACTCTCGTCAAAGGGCACACGGAGAGGAGTCAATTAAAATTTTCTTAACTTCCTTGAGCTAAGATTTTTAGGAATTTGTGTATGAAAATAAAGGTCTAGTCATATTTATGTAGGAATTTTTGTGTTATCTTTGATGCTCACAGCTATGCTCTCCCCATCCCAACTTCCAACATTTTAAACTTAGGAGGAACCCCTTTCTTCTGCTTAAGCAGCTGTATTAAAATGTGTTCTCCGTAACTTTTTTTCTGATTGGTCTTCTGTAGCTCTGTATCTCAAAGGAGAGTTTTAATAGAAGATAATAAAATGTCCACATTATAAGATTAAAACTAGTACAAAAAATTACAGTTAATTAAAATGGGAGTATAAAGTGACTATTATATCTAAAGATAGACAAATAGCTAATTTTATTTATAGCTGCACAATGCATCCTGTTTCATCATTACAAATGATCTGATCGATTTCAGCTTATAAACTGCCAAGATATTTCAAGGAATATATCATATGACTTAACAAACAACAAACAGCCAGAAGGAAGGAAAAACAGACACACGTGAAGGATCAATTATCCCACGCTCTTACACAGTTTTAAAGTGTCAGTTCCTTGGGTACAAAGACTCATTTTCCTGTAAAAACAGTCACACTCCTTTTAATGCTTAGCCATTTGACAACTGCACAGATTGTTTTTAAAGCAGAAAATAAGGTGAAGGAGAACATTTGCTGAGCATTCAGCAGGAACATTTAAGCCAGCTCTGTATTTTTGAATTACAGGGCTAGAAGAATGGGCTTGTTACAAAGTACAAAGACCTTGGCCAAATTTGTCCCATAGAATTTCAGTGTACACTAGGCTCTGGGTGCACATAGCTGAAGCTTCTGGATGAAAAGTGATATAAATCATTCATTTGTTTTAAGTTAGTAAGGTTCATTCACAGTGACACCTGATTTTATGTTGGTCTCTTAGTCCCTTGGGAGCCTAATTTTTCCCTTAAATTTTGTACTTAGGTGTACAGCCACCTACATTATGTTCTCATTTGAGTGATCTGACAAGCACCTCAAGTTTAACATACCCAGAATTCATCTCATCTCATCTCTGACCCAACCCATCCCATTTCATTTTTTTTCTTAGTAAATGAAAAAATATCATCCTTCTTTCTATTTTACTCACATTCTATGCTCAGTCCATCAAACAATCCTTTAGTCTTTATCTTCAAAATATTTCCAACATTTTTCACTACTTTCACTGTTTCCATCTGATTCAAAAAAAGAAGAAAACCAATTGATGTTTGGGACAGGACAGTGTAGCTATTGAAGCAGCTTTTGTAAAGCCTTGCAATAATGTTAAAAATAGTGGGAAGCTAAACATAGCTGAAATCTCTATGGTAGGCCCGGCACCTTGCTAAGCATTGGACATGCAGTGACAAAGCAGACGAAAATGCTGCCCATCTTCATACAGTTTATAATCTAATTGGAGGACAGGTAAGTCAATAAGCATCTGAGGTAAATTACAGATTATGCTAAATCCCGTGAGTGACATTACCCAGGTGATAAGACTGAAAGTAATTGGAGGATTCCACTTTAGATAGCCAGGAAAGATCTCTGCAGATCTGCTGGAGGAGCATGAGCCTGCCTTGCAAAAGAGTGTAGGGACAGGGAACAGTGGGGGCAAGGCCCACGTGAAGGAAGGGTTCACCGTGTGCATTAACTGAAAAAGGTGGTCAGTGTGCCTCCAGAACAGTGAGTGGGGGAATGGTGGGAGGACATGAAGTCGGCACCAAAGCCTGTCCTTAGGGGGTAATTCTGCTTTCATTTTCATACTAACGGAAGTATTGGAACCTTTTAACCAGCCAATTTACCTTTCCAAGAGAAGAGATTATAGTCTGAAGATGAAGGCTGAATTAAATTGACATTTCTTTATTCCTTTTTTTCCCTGTTCAAGATTTAATACTGGTTTTGAAAATGATCTAGGTTTATACTAAATGTCTGTTGAATATTCCTTTGCTGGGACCCATCCTTCCTGATTACTAAATGGGATTTCAGTGTGTGTCTACAGCAGTGTTACGGGCCAGAGTTCCAGCCCTGGGCAAGAGCAGACGTTGACTGGTAAACCATGTCTGGCCTGATGAGGGCAACATTTGATCAATTCATTCAGTGGGATTGGCATAATCAAGAACAGAATAGCAGTTATGAAACTATACTGATATTTTAAAATTTAAAACCTAAAAGGCCAGATTTTTAAAGTTGTTTTTGAATTTAGGTAATTTACTTTATAACAGGCAGATATTTGCTTTTATTGAACTTGTTTAAAAATTATACACATACACACACTCCATAGGGAGTTCATAGTAAAAACAAAACACATACCCACAAATAGGATTTAGAAAATAATTTATGTCCTAGCAAATATTTATTTTTATACTTAGGATAGCTGCCATCCCAACAATGACAATAACATCATGCACATCTGTGGTGGTCATGTCTTTTCCTGTTATCACAATATTTTAAGCAATAATCAAGGGATTTTCCATTTTGATAGTGATTTCAATTCTATGATTTATTTTATATTACTTACATTTTTATACTTTAATCTTTCAGATTATTCTACTACCTATAAAATAATTTAATATAGCTCTATTAAAAACTAAACTAAACTAAACATTACTTCCCTTTAGTATTCTCAATACAGATAGACCTAAGCAAATTGCATAAATAAGGTAGAGCTTTCTCTCCTCTGATGGTGCTTGTTTTCCACAACCATCTCTTGTGTATTTTGCTAGTTTCAACCAGTGGTTTTTGAGATGTTATTTTACAAAATCTTAAGGGGCTTTTCTTCTAACAGTTACTGAAAATTTCATGGAGGTCTCTTAAAAGCCCAAAAGCTATTGACCCCACAGAATGAATTTTTAATGGGGGAAATTCCAGGAAACTAGCCAAGTCATGTGGGGGCTCTTTGGGGTCTGAAAGGCCTTTCTTTTCTTAAATTATAACCACCACGAGAACCCTTAAAATGGTCACCTATGCTGCATTCATCCTAAGGCTATACCTGCCTGCAATAAAGTGGTCTCATGAAAAGTTATCCTATAACTCTGTGATGTAGGCATGCAAAAGTTTTTATCCTTGATTATATTTAAAATGTCATCATAATTCCCTCTTAAGGGTTAGATTAACATTAACACAAGGATAAATAAGTATAGTGGTTAATTATAATAAGACTAATTAGTATTTACATCCTACTTTTCTCTTGCAATTCCTTTATAAACAGAAGCTAATTAATAGATGAAGTGCTACTATTTTGTCTTCAAAGACTTTAACACTTTAGATTATGATTTATTTTTACCTCAGGTGCTTCCTCAGCATTTTTCTTTGATGGAGCATTATGCAACAGAAGGCAGGTAAAAGGTGTTCAGACCACTTAGTACACTGATACATGCTCACAAGAGCCTAGAAACAATGGAAAGACTGTCACTTTCTTTGAAGGAAAGATTTTAGTGAGATACATTGAGTCAATTTGTTCCAGAAACAAAATTCTTGTTTCTATACAACAGGTAAAGAATAATTTGCAAACAAACACACTATTTCATATCCTGTATTTTGACCAGTTTATCAGGATTTAGAAAAGTGGTCAAAGTTCTTCGCACAGTGAAAGAACTACTTATAAGTCTAGAACTACTTATATGTCTAGAACTATTTATATGTCTAGAAAGCCTTGCACGTTCACAATTTGAAGATTTCTGCTCCCTTAGTGGTCTTGTCAGCCCAATGATATTGCAGCAAGTCTGCTATATTGCACTTTAAAGTGTAAATTGTACTCCAGCATTGCCTTTATCCTTCAAAATACTGTGACTAACCATTTGGTGTCATTATCTCATAGGTGTTGTTTTTGTTTATTTTATTGTTTTACTTCCTTCTATTGCCTTTGGGTATACTTTGTTTCTTTCTTTATTTAGCTTTTTAAAATAGAATCATAGAGCATTGCTTTTGAAACCGTTATTTTCTAAGATATATCTCCAAAGTTACGAATTTCCCTCTATACTCTGCTTTAAGATGCTGCATTTCATTTTAACTGAATGCAAAAATATTTTCTTACTGTATTTGTAATTTCTTCTTTGAATCATGGTTATTCATAAGTATATTTTTTAATTTCCAGATATGTGGAGGATTTATACTATCATTTTTATTCACACTGAATTTAATTCCATTGTTACCAGAGGTCATACTTGATAAAATTTGAATTTTAAAAAATATAGTGATACTTTTCTATGATCTATATTAGTAAATGCTCTAGGTGCACTTGAAAATAATATGCATTCTATAGTTGTGTGTAGTGTTCTATAAACATTAACTTAGCTCAAAGTGGTTGATAGAATAATTTCAACTGTAGAAGTGTTCTATAAATGTTAATTTAGCTCAAAGTGGTTGATAGAATAATTACAACCTTCTCTATATTTAATAATTTTCTAAAATATTTTTCTAGCTCTATCTATTATTGAAAGGGGTATAAAAACCTCCAGCTATAACTGCAGATTTGACTGTATCACCTTTTCATTCTGTCACAGTTTATTGAATCTCTCCTATTAAGTACACATACATTTATCATTTTAAGGTTTCCTGTGAAATTGACACTTTTAATATTATTAAATATTGCTCTTTAGTATTGGTTACTCTCCCTTGTCTGAAAATCTACACGGTCGGGTATTAATATTTCCACACCTTTCTTAGTGCTTGCCTTTTTCATGATATATTCTCCTGTATGTTTCATACTTCTTCCCTTGTACTTTATGTGTGTTGTTAAACCTTAAATATATCTTTTATAAACAACATATGGTTAGGCCTTTTTAAAAAAAAATCTAGTTTGACATGCTTTGCCTTTTAATTGGAATCTTTCATCCATTTAAATTTAATGTAAAAATTGACATAGTTGGATTTAGGATTACCAGTTTTTCTATATGTATGCATCTTTCTCTTGCCCTCTGTTCTTTCTCTGCCTTATTTTGGGTTAATGGAATATGTTTTATTATTCCATTTTATCATCTATTGGCCTGTATTTGGTCATACTTTTATTTTATATTATTTAGTGGTTGTTTAAGGTATTAGGGTGGTATAGATCTCCAACACATCAAAGTCTCCTTAGTATTATACTACTTCATGTGAAATGTAGGCACATTGTAGAAACTCTGGGTTCTGGTAATTTCCTGTCAAGAGGCTGGACTTTTCTGAGTGTCAGCAACCTAAGTGTTGGATGATCCTCCTTGAACTTGTGGAGGTTTGCTTTTCACTTTGTTAGGAGGGTCTGTTTCAGTTTAGCCTTTAGTTATAGAGAAAACTCCTTTGTCCTAGAATGTAGTCTTTACCCTTAAGGTGTGTCTTTTGGATTTTAATGGCCAGCTGACAATTTGGCCAAGCTCCTCAGACCTAGCAGGATGTTAATCGCGAACTCTTTCCTGCAGCTGTTAACAGCTTACATTCCTGCTTCGCTCTTCAGCCTTCCAGTGGCCACGTTTCACTCTGCTTCTCAGAGTCTCTTCCACATGTATTCAGTTCATAGGTCACCTAAGGATTGGAGGTGAGTTATATACAGATTTTCAGGCTTTGTCCTTTGTGGTGCCCTACGTTCTGGGGTTTCCTCTGTTAATTTCCAGTCGCTCTGGAAGACTCAAACTCTATCCTGTGACACCTAAAGCAGTACGCCCAAAGGTTTTTGCTTCAAGTGTTAGCTATTCTGAATCTGAGAAGACTGGAATGTGGCCTCAAGAGAAGTGACGTAAATGTTTATATCACGCAATTACTCGCATTCTCTTTCGAGAGTTTAACTCCCTTCGGTTTGCCTGCTTTTGGTTGCTCTCCAGTGCCTTTAAATGGTTGGGTTTTATATTTTATCCAGCGTTCATGATTGTCACCTCAGGGAAGGTAATTCAAATTAAATTACTTTGTTATTCCCAGAACTGGAATTGGAAAAATGATTATTTCTTTAATATTAAGTCTCCCTGATGAAAACAGCTGAGGAAGATTCTGAGCCACACAGGGCTTAGCAGGTCATATGATCTACATACGCACAAACTCTGAGCAGTGAGAGATCGGCTTTTCTTTTTAAATCAATTCCATTATCAGTTTCTTTATTCTTATATTGAATCAAATGATGTGGCTACAGGGACATAGTTTACTGAGTAAAGGCAGACATTATTGTTTTATTCTTGCTTTAATATGAAATTTATTTTATAAGTATATGATTAGGGAATATAAAAGCTTTCAGATCTGGGGATACTTATTTTATCTATACTTTACATAATTTCCTAGGCTTATTTCAAGATCCTTTATCTTAGGTTTCATAAAATAGATGCATTTAAACCCAGTCTTTTCACTTATTTAATGTTTTCTCATTCATTCCAACTTGGCTTATATGACTCTATATCCAGGGATTACATACTCAAAAAATGAATGCCTGCAGGCAGACAGATAACATAAATGTGGAAAGCAGGTCAGCATGAGGAAACTTTAGAGTTCTGGAGAATGAGGTAGATGAGAGAAAGCAGTCATTCTGTAAAGGTCAACCTCACCAGCTTTTACCATGTAGGGGTTTATGGGTCAATGTTGCCAGATCTCCCACTTATAAGAGGAGCTGAAAATAAGAATTTCTATTAAAAGTTTTCTGATTATTAAAATATTCTTCAGGTTAAATCAAACATGTTTGATTAGTATCTTAGTCCTTTTGGGCTGCTATAACAGAATACCATAGATTGTGTGGCTTAACCAACAAACATTTCTCATAGCTCTTGAGCATGGGATGTCCATGATCAAGGTGCTGGCAGATTCAGTGTCTAGTATGGGGCTGCCTCCTGTTTCACAGCCAGCTGTCTTCTCGGTGTCCTCGCATAGTGGAAGGGGTAAGGTTCCTCAGTGAGGTCTCTTACAATAAGGGCACAGATCCATTCATGAGTGCTTTGCCTTTATGACCCAACCACCTCTCAAAGGTCTCATTTCCAAAACCATCACATTGGGGATTAGAATTCAACATGTGACTTTGGGAGAATACAAACATTCAGTCTGTTGCAATTAGTGTACAGAGTCCCTGTCTCTTTAATTGCTTACTTGTCTCCCTTGTTGCCTCTTCTTCCATTTATTCATTCTCCCTCACTCACTTGGAATTCTCCTGCATGCAAATCTACCTAAATCCTATTTGTCAGTGCTCAATTCAAATTTCATGTTCCCATAAGCTGCTGAGAGTCTTTCAGTCTTTGTCATCCATCTTCTCCTTCTGGGCGATCCATAATATTTTGTCTTAATTTTATTGCCTTTACACACTGTGAGTTGTGCTCCCACTTCCACCATCTTTATTTCTCCTATTATAGGTTTTCAATTTTCTTTTTATTAGTGTTGATACCTAAGGCTCTTGTAAAGTGAGAGGGAATGTGAAACTGTAGAAAGATTACTGACTTAGAAGACATCGTCGATATATCCAATCCAAAGCCTGGATTTGACAGATGAGAGGAAACAAAGGCCTGGTTAAGTTAAATGCCTTACCATTGATCAATCAGAAAGTTAATGGCCAGATCTCAGGAATGCACACTTCCTTTCTGTTTCTCTTTCCACAAAAAACACAGCACTCAGTTGATTTAGGATAAGGTAATTTTCCATTCAATATCAAAAGATGGATTTACTGTTTCTTCCTCTATGTCTTCTCTGCTTCCTAGCATAGCTGAGTGACTAAGAATCAGATTATTGGAGATGCCTTTTTTTTTTTTTTTTTTTTTTTTAATGTGGGTAGTTCCCCGGCTGGGAATCGAACCCAGGCCGCAGCGTTGACAGCGTCGAAGCCTTAGCCACTATATCACCAGGGAACTCCAGAATCAGATTCTTTAGAGACAAAAATATAATATAAAATATCTTTCCCCTGAAATTTGGAGTATTTTATAACCTCAATCAATTATTTAAATTTGGTAATAGGGAAGATTTTGAGTCAGCCTGTTGTTTCCAAAATTTTGATTTAATAGTATCTATTTCCCCTTAAGACAAGAAGTACACTAGCTGTGAAAGACCAGAGTTTTTCCTCTCATCTATTCTCATAAATTCTTAAGCAGAATTAAATTTTATTCAGAAAACTGTAGCATTATTATTATAGATATATATTCTACTCTAGTATGCATTTGCCTTTTGAATGTAGTCATTATGCCACACGATGGCATCCTAAATCAATTTCTATAAATGAAACACTGAAATAAAAACTTAAGGCTTTGCATATATGAAACTTATGCTTTCCTAATCCAAAAATCTAGTTGAGCAATGTTATTCATAAAATTCAATTCATTAAAATTATTTGTAGCTTCTTTGTTCAGAGCCTATGAAAAAAGTAGCAATTGTTTATATGAAATAAAACTGCATTCACTGTCATTTTAAATTGCTAAAGAGTTTAAATATTATATACTACAAGTAACTATAATATAGTTACCTATTTTTTAGCATATAAAGAATGAAATCTTCCTATAATGAAGTACAAAATAAAACTACCAAAATGACTGTAAAAGTTTTAAATAAAACCTGTAAGTTTCCAATTGTAATTTGTGAGAATTTTTGTGTTGTAATTTTGTGATTTCAATGGATTTTTACTAAGAAATCATAGGATTATATTACAAAGAAAAAGATAGCCTCCTCTGTGTAAGATATGTTTAAGTGCATTGTATCTTTGTACATGTTATACATATAGCTCAATTGTTCTTTACTAGCAAAGGAAGCGTGCATTTTTTTATTCAAGAAATATTTATTTTTTTAATTGTAATACTAGAGGAGTCATTCTTTCAAAAAGACAAGCTCACTTTCATTTTGGTTCTAGTTAATATACAGGTTACAAATGTGGGATTACATTAATGACATTCATTTTGTTTATTCTCATAGTAGTGTAGCACTATGAAGATCTGACAATTAAGTTTGTGAGTTTGCCCACCATGCACTTACGTTGGCAGCACTGTACAAACAACTCTAAGATTTCATTACCTTGGTACATCTGTGTCTCTCAGTTGTGTTCGTGTCGACATGTGGCGGTGTCTTGCTCAGTGGCATTCATTATTGTGTGTTTTTGTGTGCCATTGTGAGAATGTCGGAGCTTGAATTACAAGAACGAATGAACATTAAATTTCTTGTTAAACTTGGCAAGAGTGGAAGTGAAATCTGGTGTATGTTAGTTCAAGTTTATGGGGATAACGCCATGAAGAAAATGGCAGTGTACAAATGGACTAAACATTTTTCTGAGGGGAGAGACAGCGTCACTGATGAAGAGAGGTCAGGGCTTCCAGTGATGAGCAGACCTGATGAAAAGTGCAAAAATTCGTCAAGTTGTGTGTCAAAATCGGTCAGTTGACTCTGAGAAGCACAGCAGACCAAGTAAACATCGATAAATAGGAAAATCTTAACTGAAAAATCTTGGCATGAGAAGTGTGTGCAAAAATGGTCCCAAAGGAGCTCACTAATGAACAAAAAGCAAAAGAGACTTGAAGTTTGCCAAGACCTTTTGAAGAGGCAAGATGATGTTTTGGACCATGTTATCACTGGTGATGAAACATGGGTGTGCCAATATGACCCTCAAACAAAGCATCAAAGTGCACAATGGAAGTCAGCCAATTCTCCAAGACCAAAAAAGATCTGTCAGTCCAAATCAAGAGTCAAAATGATGTTGTTAAACTTGTTTGACATCAGAGAAATTGTTCATTATCAATTTGTACCAACTGGACAAAAAGTCAACCAAGTTTACTGTTTGGAAGTGCTGAAAAGGCTTCATGAAAAAGACAAAAACAACCTGAACTTTTCCCCAACAACTCATTGCTCTTTCATCATGACAAAGTACCAACTCACATGGAACTGTCTGTGAGGGAGTTTTTAGCCAGTACACAAATAAATGTATTGGAACGCACTCCTTACTCACCTGATCTGGCTCCCGATGTAATTTTTCTTTACCTGAAGATAAAAGAAATATTGAAAGGAAGACATTTTAATGACATTCAAGACATTAAGGGTCATACAATGACAGTTCTGATGGCCATTCCAGAAAAAGTTCCAAAATTGCTTTGAAGGGTGAACTATTAGACACTGGCATTGGTGCATAGCTTCTGAAGAGGAATACTTTGAAGGTGACCATAGTGATATTCAGCAATTAGGTTTGTAGCACTTTTTCTGGGATGTGTTCATGAACTTAATTGTCAGACCTCATATCTATAATTATTTCCTGGAGTTAATTATTCTATTCAACTTTATTTTGTGTTTATTACTCTAATGCTAGTATACATTCTTGCCTTGTCTAGATTTTTGGATTAGGAAATTATAATTTTCATATCTGCAAAACCTTGTTTTTACTTTAACATCCTCTTTATATAAAGTAGGACATTTGGTCTAAAAGTAATTTTTATTTAATCAACATATCCATTTTCATTTTGTTCTTTCAACTAAGTGAGATCTTTTCTGTGACATTATTATTAATGTATTTTAGAATATATATAGTTGAATATTATTTTAAGAATATATCAGTTTTAATTTATAAAAATTATTATTATATAAAAATAAAAAATACTATTTTATATAATAATTTAAAGTATTTTATATTAAAAATTTATACTGTATTGTATACAGAATTACCTAGGAGAACTTTAAAACATTCCTTCTATCAAGGCCATATCCCAGTCCCATTAAATCAAACTCTCTGAAGGTTGAATCTAGAAAGCAATATTTTGAAAAATTCCTTAGGTGATTCCAATATGCATCCAAGTTTGGCAGCCATTGGAATAGATGATAGAAAAATGTTAACCTTCATAAGGAAAAACTGACTTAGTTTATACCATATCTCTCTCTTTTACTTTTGCTGTGTGCTTTGAGATTACTTAACTTTTCAAAGCTTCAATTCATTTCATGTAGTATTTGATATATGAAAACATATATGCAATATCAATGTAATTTATGAAGTTTAAGTAAAATAATAAATACCCATGAAACTACCATATAACTTCAGAACTAAAAAGTATTGTGTGCTTATTAACAATTGTATCTGCCTTCTTTACTTCTTAGATAACTACTGTCCTAAGTTTTGTGTTTATTTTCACTTGTTTTTGTGAAAATATTTATAACGTGTTGTTTCCATGAATAGTATATTATCTAATATAGCTTCCTTGCTTTTATTCCTTATAAAAAATTTCTTATTATATGTAATATTTAGGATTGGTTATTCTTTTTGTTCCATCAATGTTATGGGTCAGGGATTCTCTCATTGTTTTCTGTAACTGAAGTAATTCAATTGTTTTTACAGAGGTATAATATTTCAATTTGGGATTATACCCAAATTGAATGTAATTTTCAATGTTTCTGTCAATGAACACTCAAGATTTCTTCTTTCTAATTTTTGTTTTCACAAACAAAACTTCTGTGAACATTTTGATACAGACTCTTGGTGCACATGTCTTTCTAAGATATATCTAATGTGGGATTGCTGGATCATAAGATAAGTGCATGTGTAGCTTGAAAGATAATACTGTTTCCTCCCTTGCCCCAAGTAGTTGTATTGATTTATATTCTCACCACCAGTTAAAAGACTCCTCACTGCTTCACATTCTCACAACCACTTACTAATGTTAAACATTTTGTATTTTAGGAAATTAAGTGGATGAGCAATAGTTCACTGTAGTGATTTTTAATGGGTTTAATTTATTTCTTTTAAATTTTTACTATATTTGTTGGGATGACATTGGTTAGTAAAATTATACAGGTTTCAAGTGTACAATTCTATAATACATCATCTATATATTGCATTGTGTGTTCACCACCCACAGTCAGTTCTTGTTCCATCACCGTATGCCTATATTTAACCCCCTTTATCCTCTTCTACCACCCACCCACCTCTTACACTCCAGTAACCATCTATTGTGTTTTTCTATGAGTTTTTATTTGTTCATTTGTCACTTTCTGTTTATATTCCACATATGAGTAAAGTCATATGGTTCCCAACCTTTTCTGTCTGACTTATTTTGCTTAGCATGATAATCTCAAAATTCATCCATGTTGTTGCAAATTGTAGTATTTCACCTTCTCTCTGGATAAGTAATATTCCATTATTTATATGTACCACATCTTCTTTATCTAATTATTCATCAAAGGACACTTAAGTTGTTTCCATGTCTTGGCTGCTGTGAATAATGCTGCAATGAACATGAGACATGTATTTTTATAGGTAAATGTTTTCACATATTGGGGGGTAGATATACAGAAGAGGGATTGCTGGGTTGTATGGTAGGTAATTCTATTCCTAATTTTTTGAGTAACCTCCATACCATTTTCTATAGTGGCTGTACAAATTTATATTCCCGTCAGCACTGTATGAATTCCTTTTTTTTCTCCACAATTCCCCAACATTTGTTATTCCTTGCGTAGTTGATAATAGCTATTGTAACAGGTGTGAGGTGGTATCTCATTGTGGTTTTGATTTGCATTTTTCTAATAGCTAGTTGAACATTTTTTCATGTATCTGTTGGCCATTTGTATGTCTCCTTGCAAGAAGTGTCTGTTCAGGTCCTCTGTCCACTTTTAAATGGATTGTTTGTTGTTTTTGTTGTTGTTTAGCTGTATGAGTTCTTAATGTATTTTGGATATTAGTTCCTTAAGGGAGATGTTATTTGCAAATATCTTCTCCCATTCATTTGGTTGCCTCTTTATTTTGTTGATGGTTTCTTTTGCTGTGCAGAAGCTTTTTGGGTTTATATAGCCCCATTCATTTATTTTTGCCTTTACTTCTCTTGCCTTTGAAGTCAAATTCATAAAATCCTCTCTAAGATGAAGGTCCGTAAGTTTAGTACCTGTATATTCTTCTATGCAATACATTGTGTCAGGTTTTATATTTAAGTCTTTGACTCACTTTGAGTAGATTTTGGTATATAGTGACAGCAGTCTAGTTTCATTCTTTTGCATGTGCCTTTCCAATTTCCCAGCACCATTTATTGAAGAGGCTTTCTTTTCTCCATTGTATGTTTTTGGCTCCATTGTGGAAAATTACCCATATATGCATATGTGGGTTTATTTCTGGGTTCTCGATTTTATTCCATTGGTCTGGGTTTCTGAAAATTTATTTTAATAGGGTTGTCCAGAAAGTATCCAGCCATGTAATATAAAAAATAGAGGCATTTATAGCTGCATTTTTTCCAGACAGTGTATTTATTTTCCTATTGAGTGATTTCTTCTGAAATGTCTATTCTTGTCATTTGTTCATTTTTCTTTGGTTTATTCATTTTGTTGATTGAATTATATTCGTTCCCGTGCTTGTCATGCTATTTTATGCCTAACATAAGTACTTAATTTTAACGTGGTTGACTTTATTACTTATAATTATATTTTTTTTTGTAGTTTAAAGAATCTTCCCTATACCTATATCATAAAAAATATGCTCTTGTATTTTCTCCCAAAGATTAAAAAATTTGCCTCTTATATTTAAGTCATTAAAGAATTTGTAGTTATGGTGTCAGGTAAGAATCTAGAGTATTTTCCCCCTATGGTTAGCCAATATTCATATGCCATTTATTGAAAGTCTATTCTGTTGACACTTGATCAGCTATGCTATATATGTTATATATCAATATTCTGTATAGACAATGGACTTTATCTGGGCTTTCTGATCTGTTCTTTTTGTGAATCTATCCTTGTTAATATTATGTTATTTTTAGCTATTTGCTACAAATTCATTGCAACTGTTTATATTTGTGAAACAATTCTTTTCACTTTAGTATTCGTTAGCAATGTTTTTGCTATGGAGCCTGTAGTCTTCTGTGTAAATTTTAGGATTAGACTGGTATGTTTCTTGAAAACGTTTTTAGACATTTTTGCTTCATATTACACTGAACCTATCAAATAATTTGGGGGAAATTACTCCTTTAGGATACCAAGTTTCCCCTCTATGAACATAATATAGCTTTACATTTAACTCAGGGTTTCAAAATAATTTTTAAAAATAAATTTTAATTTCCTGTATAAAGATTAGTTCATCTTTTGTTGGATTTATTTCTAAAACTCTTTTTATTATTATGTTCTTTTTACAAATTTTCATTATGAAAAATTTAAAACATATAGAAAAGTAGGAAAAAGTACAATTAATCCCCTTTTACACAACCTCTAGCTTCAACAATGATAAATTATGGCAAATCTTATTTTATAAATCCTACCACTCATTCTCTCCCACCATCCCAATTATTTTGAGACAAATTTCATGAAATCATATTATTTTATTTGTAACTAATAAATGGTTGCTTCAAAACTATTTTAAGGAAAAGTATGTATACTAATAGTGGCAAATGTACTGATGGAAAGTGAATACATTTTGCTATAATCATCTTATATAGAGTCAGTTTTCTAAAATCTCTCAAAAATACTCCCTCTAGAGTGTTTTCTGGGAAGTGTGTGACTAGTGCGATTTTTAAAAACTTCCCTTCAGATTCTCAGAATTTTGATTTGTTTTTCTTGACTACCTGGACTTTTGGGTGCTATATTAATTTTAAGTAGGAGTAGTATTAGTATCTTGTTCATAAATTTCACAATTAAAATGGTACTTGCTATAGATTTTTGATAGATATAATTTATTAGAATATTAAGTACTTTTAATTCAGAGTTAACAATGACTTCTTATCATGAACAGTCATTTAACTTGATCAAGTTATTTTCTCCATTATTGAGGTATCATTATTTTTATTTTTTTTATTTGTTATATTAATATTAAACTATACCAATGTTCCTGGGATAACTCCAAATTGGTCTTAATGTTTTATTTCCTAAATGTGCCCATACTACTAAAGTTTTGCTAGATTTAGTTTGCTAGCTTTTGTTTTGAATATTTGTAAATATGTTCATAAGAAATGTTGGTCTATTATTTTATTTTCTTGTGATTTCTTTGCCTGGTTTTAGTATCAGGAATATATGAGCCTCATAGAATGAGGCAGAAAGTGTTCCTTTCTATTATCTGGAAGAGTTAATGGAGTATTAATATTAATTCTTCATTAAATACTTAGTAGAATTCATCAGTAAATCTATCTGGTATTGGACTTCTTTTTTGAGATTTTATTGTTGTTGTTTTTTCTAGTTCAATCTTTTATTATAGGTCTATTCAGATTTTCTATTTCTTGAGTCCTTTGCAGTAGGTTGTGGTTTCTAGATATTAGTCCATTTCAACCATGTTATCTGTTGTGTTGGTACACAATTGTTCACAGTATTCCTTTAAAAATTTTTTATTTCTGTAAAGTAGGTAATTTTGTCTCTGTTTTCTTCTTGATTTTAGAACTTTGAGTCTCTCCTTCTACTCAGTCTAGTTAAATGGATTGTCATTTTGTTGATCTTCAAGGAACCAACTTTTGGTTCTCCTAATTTTCTCTGTTGTCTTTCTATTCTCTACTTATTTTCACTCTAGTCTTATTTCCTTTCTTCTACTGGCTTTAGGTTTAGTTTCCTCTACTTTTTCTAATTTCACATAAGGTGGAAATTAAAGTTACTGATTTGAGAACTTTCTTTTTAAAAATTTTTGGAATGTTGTGCTTTAATCTTAATTTATCTCAAAGTATTTTCTAATTTATTTGTTCTTGACCTAGTTGCTACTTAAGAATGTGTTGTTTACTTCTACATATATGTGAATTTTCCATGTTTCCTCCTTTTATGGATTTCTTATTTCATTCTATTGTGTGTAAGAAGATACTTTATAGATTTTAGTCTTTTTTAATGTATTGAGACCTGTTGTATAGTCAACCATATGATTTTCCTGGAGAACATGCCATGTTCCCTTGAGGAAAATGTGTATTCTGCTCTTCTTCACATTGTTATGCCTATTAGGTTTATTGTATTATATTACTGAAGTCTTCTAGCACTTGTTGATTTTCTGTTAGTTTTATACTTCTAGAGAGTTGGGTATCGAAGTCTTTCCTATTGTTGAATTGTCTGTTACTCCCTTGAATTCTATCAATTTTTGCTTCACGTATTTTTAGGCACCATTGTTATAATTGATATATTTTCTTGATTGGTTGACTATTTATCATTATTAAATGACCTTCTTCCCCTGGAGTAACAATTTTTATAATCTATTTGTTTATAAGGTGATGGAAAGAGAAGTCACATTAGGTGGTGAAATTATTATACAACAAGTTGACAATGCACTGTAGAATTGTATGCCTGAAACCATTTTGATAATGGTTTGCATGTTAGGTCTTCTTAATCTTTTTACTTTAAATCTGTATGTCATTGAATCAAAAGTATTTTTCTTATTGATAGTAGATTAACATTTTAAAAAATATTTGCCTCCCCCACAAATTCTTACTATCTCTGCCTTAGTTTGGAATGTTTAATTCATTTATATTTAATATAATTTTTATAAGGTGAGATTTACATCTGCCCATTTTCAACTTTTTCTATATGTTACATATTTTTTTGTTCCTCTGTTTTTCTATTACTGCCTTGTTTTCAGTTAAATAGATATTTTTAGTGCACAGTTTTAATCTTCTTTCTTTTTTTTACTATTTCATTAAAGTTACTTTCTTAGTGGTTGCCCTGAGGATTATAATTAATGTCATAACTTATAAAAATTTACTTTACATTGATACTAACCTTTGCTCCTCTACAGCTCCATTTCTTCCCTCTCTTTTGTGCTAGTGTTATCCTGAATATGGATGATTGTTTCAAACTCCATTCTTCATATACACTACTTCCAAGTACTATTTCCATCTTTGGAATAAAGTACGCTCCTCTAATTTGAAGCTGTGGTTTTCTGCCCCAATCTGTTAACATTCCACTTTTCATGGGCAAAATGTGCCCCCTCTTGTTTTCCAGCTGTGATGTTACACATTTGTCCTTGGTTTGTGCATGTCTGTGGTGGGGGGGAGGGTTATATATTTTCAGGAATTTGGCAAAAAAGGGAGGGGAAGGAGAGTGTTCCAGTCTGTCATCATAATCTAGTGGTCAATGTCTTCATTTTAAACATAAAATCTACAGCTCAGTGGCAACTTTTTTCTGTTTGTTTTTCTTTTTTTGTCGAAAGATACTCAACTCTTTGGCAACAGGTTAAGAAATGGAAATTTGATTTCCTAACTTTTGTTTCTTTTTCCTATATCATATTTTCCTTTTCAATGAAATAATAATATGAAAAGTCATTTTTCATCCATATATATACAATGTAATTTGTCATTGTAAAGGTTACATTGTAAGTAAAATTAGAATCTTAATAAATTTCTAGAAATAGATAGCAACATTATACTTTACAGCTATCATTGAAACCACATGAAAGATTATATAATTTTGCATGGAAATACAAGGTCTAAGATTCACTATTAACATCATTTTAGTTGATTCTCACGTGTCAAATTAGAATCTATCAAATATGTATGAGTTATTTATTAGTAATTAAAATATAAAATGCATATTAATTAGTTATATAAGGCAAAATGATATATAGTAATCTTCTAATTTAAAGTATAAAATAAGTATAAATCAAAGAAAGCTTTTGGAATCAAAATAAGCTTTCCATTCACTTGCCAATACTGACCAATCTTCAGCGCAAGAGAAAAGACCCTTCTTGTGTCATGCAGTGGTGACATAAGCTGATATTTATTTTTACTTTATAAATACAAGTTGGAAATAGAATATTTCATTTCAATAGACAGTTTTTTAGATGATGACAGGAGAAATTGACCTTTCTTGACCCTTACTCTTCAAATCTTTTTCTTATGGGATAGAATAAGAACTTCTTTTAAAGCTCTCTATCTTTTTATCATCTTATACCATACTCCAGAGATCAGTTCAAGCACAATTCCCATTGCAATAAAAGTGGTGTAGGCCTTAGGAAAATCTGGGAGTTTAGAAGAATCTCTCCCTATGCATTTCTTAAAAACAAGTAAAAAACTAAATTAAAATATTCTAATTAGCTGTGGTCAATAGCTTAATATAAACACTCTTACTGTTCATCATTTTCATTATCTCTATCTTTTTTGGAGGAGAAATATCTGTAAATTCTTCACATTAATAAGGTGAGTTCCTTTGAGATTTGCATTTAGACATAAATAGAATAAAGGATAATGAAAATATATTATTAGACTATTTCAGTAAGAGCTGGATATTAAAAAAGGAAATGGTAACTCATTCCTTAATCTCTGGAGATGGGTTTTGTTTTGTTTTTTTTTTATGGACAATATAAGGTTTTTCTTTTCTTCCATTGCTATTCATTTAAGGAACACAGAAATTTAACTTCCACTGTAGCATGTGAAAGAAACTGTAAGGGTCACTGAGGATTAAAAAATATATAGAAATAATGAATAGTTATTTCAAGGATGAATGTTTAAAGTAATATTTAAAAAGGAACTCATTAATTCTATTAATTAAACAGGTTTAGGAAAGAAAAATTAAGATTATATATTTTCCCTCTCAGCTTAAAAATTATACATTTTAAATATGTTGAATATGTGTACAATACATGTCTGATACATTTGGATATAAATTTAAGTGAATTCTTTATAAAATGTATTGGATTTAGGATAGAGCCTTTGACTACCCACAGAAAGTAAGTTGTAGTTAGCAATGCCTGAGCAGATACTAACGCAATAAATATATTTTGGAAATGATGCATTTAATGAACAAAAAGCACAAAACAGATGCTATTAAGTAAAAAATATTATATAAATGGAAAAATCCAGAATATGCACTGATAGTAGATCAGACAAATATACTGCGGTATAGTCATTATATGTTACACAATGAAAATGAATGGACTATATTTACATGCAAAATAATGTTGAGCTAAAGTGTCACGATACAAAAGATTATGTAATTTAAAATGCAATTTATATACAGTTTAAAAAGAAACAACTAAATACAATGTATTAGAATTATTGGGACACAGCGAAAGCTGTAGTAAGAGGGAAATTTATATCACTATGGGCCTATCTTAAGAAACAAGAAAAATCACAAGTAAACATCTTAACATCCCATCTTAAAGAACAAGAAAAAGAAGAGCAGACAAAACCCAAAGAAATAATAAGCAGAAGGAAAGAAATAATAAAAATTAAAGAAGAGCTAAACCAATTAGAGAACCAGTCTTGGACAATAGATTAAATTAATATTACGAAGAGCTGGTTCTTTGAGAAAGTCAACAAAATTGACAAACCCCTGGCTAGACTAATCAAAGGATGAAAGGAAAGGACACAAATTTCCAAAATTAGAAATTAAAGGGGAGAAATTACCACTAATACCACAGAAATAAAAAGGATCATAAGAAAATATTATAAAGAACTTTATGCCACTAAATTTAACAACCTAGAAGAAATGGTCGAGTTTCTAGAAACTTATAGCCTACCTAGACTGAATCAAGAAGAACTGGATAATCTAAACAGACCAATCAATAGCAAAGAGATTGAAATGACTATCCATAATCTCCCTAAAGGCAAAAGCCCTGGACCAGATGGTTTCACCAACGAGTTTTACCAAGCATTCAAAGAAGAATTAACACTTATCCTCCTCAGACTCTTCCAAAAATGAAAGAGGAAGCAATACTTCCTAACTCATTCTATGAGGCCAATATTACCCTAATACCAAAGCCTGGCAAAGACAACACAAAGAAAGAAACTATAGACCAATATGTCTGATGAACACAGATGCAAAAATCCTAAACAAAATATTAGCAAACAGAACAAAACAATGCATGAAAAAGATCATACATCAAGATCAAGTAGGATTCATTCCAGGAGCACAAGGATGGTTCAACATATGAAAATTAATCAATGTGATACACCACATAAACAAAATCAAAGATAAAGACCATATGGTCATTTCAATTGATGCAGAAAAAGCTTTCGACAAGATACAACATCCATTTATGATCAAAACACTAAATAAAATAGGTATAGAAGGAAAGTATCTCAACATAATAAAGGCCATATATGACAAGCCCTCAGCTAACTTCATACTGAATGGGGAAAAGCTGAAGCCTATTCCCCTAAAATCAGGAACAAGACAGCGATGCCCCCTGTCACCACTGCTATTTAATATAGTAC
>PVJL010006284.1:0-94413 GCA_004026885.1 Lyroderma lyra | reverse complement strand
CCCTGTTAATGCAAATATGTTCAATGGCCAGAGATGACTACTACTTCTCTGCTTAATTCACAAATTAAGACCCTCTAGGTATTATGGTGGTGATTGTCGTTGCATAATGAAGAATGAAACTTAAGATGTTGTAAACAGTTTTCACACAACCACAATGCAGAACCAACTGACACCATGGAAGTAAGAGCAGACAGAGACAAAGAGAAATCCTGTCCATAAACTATATTTTAAAACTTTCAATCCAAATTCTGAAGTCTACTTAAGTTCTTCCTATGTGAGTCAATGATACTCCTTTAATATTTAAGCTATTTTGAATTCAGTCACTTTTATATGTAACTTAATTCAACTATATCAATATTAATCTACACTCTTACTTTAATATAGTCAGTTTTATTTTTTCTATTTTCAAGATACCCTCCCTGGCCTTAGTTCCCCACATTTAACACACCTCTCGGCTGAGGTTATATAGGTACTTTTACAACATCTGTGGACTATGACTCTTTGTAGTAATGGATCTAAGCTTCTCGTCATGACATTCAACACCTTTATAATCTAGTTCCACTTAAGTTCCAGGAACATCTCCGGCCACTCACTCCTTGTATTACTGACTGTGCTCCAGCCACAGTTCCTTAAGTACTTTTCTTTTATCCCTTTACATATGTTAGCCCCCGTATATTTATGTATGTTTATGTGTGTTGGCTTCTGTATCAGATATCTTTTTGTCACTTCCCTAAAAAGTAAACTTCTAATCATATGTCAATACCCAACTCAAACTTAAGTTCCATTGGAATCTGATTTTCTTTTTTTTTTTTTTAATGTGGGTAGCTCCCTGGCTGGGACTCGAACCCAGGTCGCAGCATTGACAGTGCCGAAGCCTTAGCCACTACACCACCAGGGAACCACCAGAGTCTGATTTTCTAATGCAGACAAAATTATCCTCCCCACAGTGATGCCATTGTACTTTTGAACATTTCACCACTCATTAATTATTGATTATGGTCATGAATCTACATATTTTACTGGATTATTAGATCTTGGATAGCAGAAATTGTATTTTATTCATATTTGTTTTTTCAGAAATTGGCATAGTACTCTGCAGATACCCATCTGTGGCAGATAGAATAAATACTAGATGAAAGAGTAGGAGAATATGTGGAAGAGAATAAAAAAGAACAATAACATGGCTCTCATGGAAGAAGGAACATCTGAGCGTAGGAGACAGTTTTTACAAATGAGGAGTATAACTAGTACTAATCATAGATGACTGCTTTCTAAGAGATGATTCATGAAATATGTAAATGTTCTACTAGAAATCACAATTACAGTTGACTATTTCATATATTGCTTGAAAACTAGGAAAATGTAACATTCATTTGAGAGTAACAAAAAAGCAATTTAATTTTAGTTTAAAAGTAAAAGCATGAAGATAACCCTAATATATTACTTCAAAAGAAGAATTTGATAAAATAACTTCTTTTTAGCAATGCACAAGCAAACATGAGAGCACAGATTAGCATAGGATTCATGTATATTCTTAGACAGAAGAAGATGCTGTCTAATGGTGACCAGGAGAATTTGTAGGTATCAATTCATGAGTTTATAAAAATTGTTTTGCAGTAGAAAAGCAGCAATGCTTTCTTTCTAAGGTTTTTGTTATAAATATATTTTTCAATTAATTATGAAACATTTTTTAGAAATCAATACTCCTTCTCATTGTAGTTACTGAATGTTTCTTTGAATAATTTTAAGGCTTCTAGTTTTAATCTCAGGTTCCATAGTATCCATCAAGTGCAATTATGCTTCTACTTTGGGGATACCTTTAAGCCTTCCAAAGGACAGCTGAATTGATTAGACCTATAAATATCCTTGCCTAATATGAGAAACATCCTCACAGAAGAATAATTGGAGAATTGATTAGTAGTCTGACAGGAGCTCTTTAACCTCATATTAGTGGTTATGATCATATCCAAGTTATTCAGTCTGGGAGCAATATCCCTTCCAGTAAGTCAAAACTCATTATGATTGGACCTGCTTAACTGAGTAATATCTAATCTCTCAAAGTTACTAAAATTGAAATTAAGAAAGTACTCTTTATTTAAAATAAGTTCTTTAAAATAAAAATCAATTATTATAATAAAATTTCAAATGTATACCTCCTCCTATAATTCCTATTTTAATAAATGACTTTTCCTTTTCATTCAAATATCACCTATCAGGTTCTATTGTTTTTACTTTGTGATTACAGATCTCACTACTCTACTCTTTATACTCAATTCTTCTTTGTTTCTACTGTCACTCTGCTAAATTTCTACATTGTTTTCCTACATACATCCTTGTTCCTCGCAAATCTATTTTCTGTATGTAATTTTCAGACATCATGTCAACCTCAGTGGGTCAAAAATAAACTTTATTTATACACACTCCAAATGCTCCTCCCTCAAAATTTTCTAAAAACTGGTGTGTGGGATGTATATGTGTATACATTTCTTGAAGTTGGAACATGTTTTTTTCCTACCTTCTTCTTCATATTTAGTTGGGAATATAGAATTGAAGATTGGAAATGCTTTTTCCTCCAGTTTTTTAAAAGCATTTTCTCATTATCTTCTGGAATCCATCTAGGGCCTTAAGAAGTCTTTTTTCCAATTTTCCCATGAGGCCTATTTTGGTTTCTCCCTAAATGCATTTGGGATATTTTTCTTTCCATTGTTTTGGAATTTCTTGATTATTTACATTGAAGTCAGTCTGTTTTTACAAACTGTACTGAGTAGTTGCTGGGCCTTCTTTTACAAATTCAGAATCTTTACCTCTAGGGATTTTGTTTACTTTATTACTTTCTCCACTAACTTTCTTATCTTTTATTTTTCATCTTTTAATTTTTGTTTCGTTTTCTGGAAGTACTATCAAATTTAACTTTCGAACTTTTGATTGGTTTTGTTTTCAGTTTTGATGTCCTTTTTTTTCTATACAATCTATTTAGGTCTCTGAATGTTCTATTTTTTATAAATTTCTCATTTTAGTGATTGCAATATTCTCTCATATATTTGGTGGTATTTTTATTATTTCTTTGAAATGTTCCAATGTCTGCACAGTATGTTTGGATTTTCAGTTCTTACACTTCTTTAATATCTGCCTTGCAGAAAGGTTTTGATGAAATATCTGGCAACCATTGAGTAAAAAGTTACATTTAAAGAGATTAAAGAGATGCCCCACCACCACCAACACAACCAAATATAAAAAAAAAGAGAGAGATGCACCAAAAAGCTGAGTAGAAGCTGTGCTTGTTGCAGTTCTCCGGTGGGGCAGGTTAGTTGCTGCAATGCTTAATATCAGTTTCTACAGTGGTTTTCCTCAGACTGGTAAGTTTTCCTTAGAAAAGACTTCTTAATTTCTTACTTGGGGTGTTATTATTCATCATCAAATTTGAGAAGGTAACCACTATTCTCATGATTCAATGCCTGATCTTTTACTTAATTCCTCAGTTTTCAGTATGATACTCTATCGTGTCTTGAGTCTAGGTACTCTGAGTAAAAAGTCCATCTGTGAGGGGATCAGTAGGACCTAACATTTATAAAAACAATTCTTCTGTTGTCGGTTCCATCCCATACCCCATTTCATGAGATACCTAATGGCCCCATTCTTGATGCTTTATACTGTTCTTTAGTGAACATTGGCTGACTTCTGTGCTACTTTCACCACTTATGTTTCACTTTCTGTTTAGTTAGATAACTCCTGTTCACCTACTTTACAGCAAGTGATAAATTGTCCTTTCTTCCCCTTATCTCTTTGTCTTGGTTGGTTTATTATTATTATTACTTTACTCTAATTTTTATGGAGGTTTCAGTTGAGGCAGTGACAATATGTTTATGTACACTCTATCATGTTTAATTGAGTGTTGAGTGTCTCTTTTAGTTCTCTTTTAAAATATTCTTCTTCTTCTTAAGTATTATATCTAAACAAATAAACATACAGATACACATACCCACATAAAAACAGCAGAAACACATTATCTATCCTGAGATTACTATACATTGAATAACTATCTATTGAGTACCTACAATATGCTGCGTAATGTTTTAGACATGTTGGATACATAATTGAAAATAAATTCCACATGGAGCTTACATTATATAATTAGGTTAATATAAAAATAATAAAAAAACATATTTAAAAGCTCAGACAGTAAGTGTTATGGAGAATGTGAAGAAATTTGAACTCTTGTATCTTGCCGGTGCAAATGTAAAATTAATTTGATGCTGTGAGAAACAATATGAAAATTCTTTAAAAAATTGAAAAGGATTACCATATGATCCAGAAATTCCACTTGTAGGCATATAGCCCAAAGAAAGCAAAGCATGAACTTGAAGAAATATTTGTACACCGCATTTATGGTAGCATTATTCACAAGTTAAAAGTGTCCATTAATGAGTCAATGGATAAATAAAGTGTGGTATATATACACATAGTAGAATTCATTCAACCTTAAAAAATATATGTAATTCTGACACAGGCTAGAACATGGATGAACCTTGAGGATATTATGCTAAGTAAAAATAAGCCAGTCAGAAAAGGACAAATATTTTTAAATTTCATTTATATGAGGTAATTTGTATAGTCAGATTCATGGAGACAAAAAGTAGAATGTTGGTTGGTAGGGATTGCGGGGAGAAGGAAATGGGGAATAAGTGTTTAACATTTTCAGAGATTTAATTGGGAAGGAGGAAATAGTTTTAGAGACCAATGGTGGGGACGGCTGCCCAATGCTGTGAATATGTTTAATACCACTAAACTGCACACTTAAAAATAGTTAAAATGGTTAATATTATGCTCTGTATACTTTTATACACACACACACACAGAGACACACAAAATGAATGGCTGGTGTGGTTTTCACTGCGAAGGTGAACTTCCAGCAAACACTTGATAAAGGTGCAGGCTCAGCAATGCTTAAACACCCAGGAAAGGAGACGGATGTTACTACGGTGGAGAAAAGAGAAGGGAGGTAAGAGATGAGGTCAGTGAGGGAATGAGGTGAAAAGTACCGATTGAGAAAAACATTAAAGCTGAAATAAGATTATTGGATTTAACAATATAATACTCACCATAGTTATTAATATTTCTTGGAACAGAATACTTTTCATAGAGTGGTGGGCTGAAAGCCTACATTTAATTTAGTGTTTGTGTGTATACATACACACACACACACACACACACACACACATACACATATGCACATATATATATATATATATATATATATATATATATATATATATAGTGTATTTTAAAATATAAAATAAAATGTGAGTCATAAATAATTTTGAAGTAAAAAAAAATTGCCTTCCATCTAATCCATATCCTCTCTTAAGGGAAAAAAAATTAAAAAGAAATTTTGCAACAGAGCAGAGGGGTTATAGTTCTTCTGTGCAGTGATTAGTTGTTTCTTATCTAAAATAGAACTATTAAGTCAGTTTTCACACAGCTTCTTGTTTATTCAAGGAGTGTCAGTTGACTTTATTTTTACAGCCTCAATTTAACTCATAATTTTTCTTTGTGATTGAGGGACAAGGGAATAATTAAACCCAGATTAACTTTACATTTTTAAGGTACAACCCAAACATCATGAGTCCTGTTTAATAAAAATTTCATTTAATATGAATCCATTTAATTATTATGAATCCATTAAATAAAAATTCCCCTCCTTCTCTTCAATTTTGAGTAAATTAAATGAAATGGCCCCCAAGGTTATTGCTTTATGCAGACTATCAGAGTACGGGGTATTGAAATATAATCTACTTTCATCCCATTAGTTATTTCACTCTTAGTCTTCTGTTGTGATTAGACAATTAGATGTGAATGGCTTTCTAATGGATTTACTATAAGACATTAGTGGAGAAAAATTTCATGAGCTTAGCTCATTTCTTTTCCCTTTGAAGTGTAAAATATTAACTGTTCTAAAAACCTATTAATTTGAATATTCTTCTGTGAGATAAGGTTTCTGATGATAATATTGACAGATATCCATAAATTATTTCTTAAATGTGAAAAGGAAAACAGAGATAATTAGGGACCTTTACCTTTTCTTTTATGCAGTTAATTACCACTACCATATTTCACATTCTCATCAAGTTTATACCTGGATTAAAGCAGTAGTCTCCTAATTGATTTCTTTAGCTCTAGATTCCACTGTCTCCATTACAAGGTATACACCTCTGTGTGATTAATCTTATTAAATCATTGTTTTGAATGAATCACTTTCTTGCTTCAAAAACAGTGTTTGCTAATTAAATGTTTGCTTCATTAACATGATTATGAATGTAAATGTGCATGTATGTACAAAAATAGAATCTTTGTCTCTACTATACTAACAGGGCACACTTTCACTAAATTTATAGCCAATGTTCTTAAATAATCCATTTGTCAAATAAATTCTTTATTTTCTTTGTTTCCTCTCACTTGATGAATTTCTTGTGGAAATTACCAAATGTCCATAAGAGAAACTGGTATCTGGAAGATGCTTGACTGAATAAGTTCTTATTTGAAATAACTATTAATTTATGTTTGCATGAGTGTCTTTTCTAAACCTTTACTATGAAATTGAGTTTGTCTCTAAACAAATAAAGCCCAAAAGTAAATTGAACTGCATTTCTAGTTATGACAGTGAAATTTGTCCTCTCACCCAAAGCAAGGCTATAAACAAAGAAAAAAACTGAACAAAAAGTATGAAAATTAATGAAATATTTTCCATATATTAGATATATAGAGCAAAACTCTGATTACTTAGAAAAAGAAGAGATGATTCCTACAACTGCTCTGGATTTCTGTCTGGAAGAACTTCCCAGAAGGGAAAGATGACCTGAAGAAGGACTTCACAATCTGCTGAGATAAAAAGTAGATAACAGGTTTAGGGTAGATATATACAGCTGTAGCTAGTGTAGTAGGTACTGGACAAAAGAGAACAACTCTGAGAAATGACTTCAGAAATCTGTACAGGGATCCTCCTAAAGCTTTAGCCAAATATTAACCTGCACATTTGTAGATTGGAAATTATGAGCTAGAGGAAAATAACAGTTGTTGGGTAGCTATAAAATGAACAATTCCCAGAGCAATAGAAGTTTGAGAGGCATCTGTATTTCATCCGGCAAGAGTACAGAAACTTATCTGAATATTCTGAGAAGTTACAGAGGCTACAAAAAGGTCACATGTTAGTAACTGGGCAAAATTGGATAAGTTCTACAAGATCAACCAGCTCTGCAAGTATAATAACATAAATTAAACCCCACACTCGTTAAAGAATGAAAACTAAATTCAAACATTCAACAATATAATATTCATAATGTCTGGCAACAGATAAAAATTTACTAGAAATATATAGTAGGTTTTTATTGTTTCTGTAAGAAGTTACCACAAATTTAGTGGCTTAAAGTAAACATATTTATTATCTACAGTGCTATAGTTCAAAAGCATGGTATGCGTCCTACCATATTCAAATCAAGGGGTTTTGACAGCTTACTTTCTTTTCAGAGGCTCAGGAGAATGTGTTTCCTAATTACTTGGGTTGTTAGCAGAATTCAGTTCTTTGTGGTTTTAAAACTGAAGTCTCCATACCTCTGATTACAGCGTTGCTGGCTATAAACTCAGGGTCATTCCCAGCTTCAAACAGCTACCACATTCCTTGGCACATAGCTTCCCTTTAATGGGAGGAAAATTCTGGCTAATGTTGTATCTCTGACCTCAGTCAGGAAATGATATCCATCCAGTATGAAGCACTCCAGGCCGCCCAGCTAATCCAGAATAAATTCCCATCTCAAGGTCTTTAACTTCAATGAAACAGTCTCCTTTACCACCTAAGGTGACGTATTCATATTCCAGAGATCAGGACCGGAATGTCTGTGGGGCAAGTGAAAGCACACTACCACATCATGTAAAAAAACAAAAAAGTAAAACCCATAATGAGGATGAAAATTATTCTTTAGATATAACTTCAGAAATAACAGATTATTTAATCTTTATTAAATTCATTCTCAGACTGTTATATAAATAGTTGTGGAAATTATAAATATGATAAACAATTAGAAGAAAAACATCAAACTAATGGGAACATAAATTGAAGATGTAAGAAAAGAGACAAAATTTAAATTCTAAGGTTAGTTATATAATTTTTGAAAGAGAAATCTATTCAAATTTAACAAAGTTGAATTTGTTATAGAGTAGATACTATAGTAGAAAGTATGAGTGAATTTGAACACATGGTATCAGAAACTATCTAAACTGAGGCTCAGAGAGGTAGGAAGAATACATTTGAAAAAAATAAAGAGGATTTGAGTAAACTTATAACATGATATCAAGTGCTTCAATATAGGTGTAATGGAACCCTAGAAGGAAAAGAGGGAGAGAAATAATTTTTAATAAAATAATAGTTGAAAAATCTCCAAATGAAATAAAAAGTATAAACCCATGGATACTAGAAATATAAAAAATCATATAGAGTAATAATAATAAAATGCCAAAGTATGGCATAAGTAAATTGTTAAAAAATCAGTGATAAAGAGAAATTCTTAAAGACAATCACATAAAAGAGGCAATCCATATAAAGGAATAAAGATAATAATTATAGAAACTTTTCTTACAATCTACGCTATTCAGAAAGCAGTGGCAAGCTATCTTTAAAATATAATACTAAAATAAAGTTAATGTCAGGCTAAATTTTTTTCCCCAATAAAACAAAAGGAGGAGAGATCTAGTCTCCAAATATTTGGAAACCAAACAAGTTCTAATAAGTCTCAAATGTAAAATCCAAGTTCAATGAACTCTCAAGAAAAATTAGTAAATATTTTTAACTTCATAGACAAAACCCAGCATATTTAAATCTGTGGGATGCTGCTTAAACCGTGCTTAGAATAAAATCTATAGCATTAAATACCTACATCAGGAAAAAAGAACTGTTTGCAATCAAGAATAAAGCTTGCAATTCAAGAAACAAACAAAAATAGCAAGTTAATTTAAAGTAAGCAAGAGGAAGAAAATAACGATAAGATCAAAAGTCAATACAGAAAAAATAAAAAATCAGGAAATACCTATGAAACTATAAACTGATTCTTAAATATCAAAACAATAAGAGAAAAAAAGGAAAGAAATTGGCAGTATCAAGACTGAGAAAGTTGAAGTTCTTGTTAATCCTACCAACTTTCAAGTTAATAAAACTGTTATTATTTAAGAAGGCATAATTGTGTACCTAGAAAATTTAAAGAAAAACGGGGTCTTGTAGATGTGCTTAAGTCAAAGACCTTGATATGGGATTCCCCTGCATTAGTTAGGTGGCCTCATGTAATCACAACAGTACATGACAGATCGAGGTCGGGTGATGGACCATGAGAAAACCTCCACTGGCCATTGCTGGTTTGAAGATGGGATGGGGCCATGAGTTATGGAATGTTGGCAGCTTCCAAAAACTGGAAAAGGCAAGGGAATAGGGAGCTAGAACTTCAGGAGGAATTCGGCCCTTCTTAACACGAATGGATTTTAGTACAGTGAGAACTATACATTCATAAATTGGTGTTGTTTTAACACACTAATATTTAAGGCATTATTTTAGAAAAATTTTTCCTTATGCAAATGTTTTTGTTTTTATTTCCAAGAATTGTCTCAATGTAATCTCAAGTGATCATCTTAACTCTTTTTCTGGAAACTTCCTTTTCTCAGTTATATTTTTAAAGAGCTGGACCATAAAAAATTGGCCTAAATTTTGAGCAATGAACTCCTTGATATTCTGGCAGGAAATGTTAACCTAGCCTGCAATGAGCAGACAACCCATCCTTGCAGGAGGACAGGGGTGGTTTAAAGTGTTTAAACAGAACTTCCCGACTCTATCCCTGCACATTCTCCTGCTGGTTATGTTGCTAATGATGATATTTCTATTGCTGCTGTTTACTCATGTTCCTCACATGTATGTTATAATATTTAATTATATCTTGGCTGATTTTATCCACTCTATCAGCATCTTTAAAGAACTAATACTGCGATAAGTTGCAATAGTAGCAATAAGACATCAATACAGATATTTTAGATTGCTTTGTTATATATTTATTAATAAATATAGAAATTGATTTAAAATAAATAGCAATGTATTTTGAAGAATACATGAAATATTCTGAAGACATTTTGGGATATGATGTTATTCCCAACTCCTCACTTCCACGACCAGGAAAAGGAATAGGAAATAAGCAAATAGGTGTGAGAAGATATTAAGTGAAGGGTATACTATTGAAGGAAGCAGAAATCATTCTGAAAATTTGAGAAATATTTAACTATTTTGAGACAATTGTGCTTGGTGATAAAATTGAGAGTGCCTTCAAGTGTAATAGATTCTATCTACTTACATTGAAGAATCCTGGATTTAAAACACTTATGTCTATTCCAGAAGTTTCTTTGGTATAGAACTGGTTTGAATTATTAATCAAAAGGTGATAAACATCAGACTACTATTTTTATGAGTTCTTAAAAATTAATATTCAATGTGAAACTATCCTACAGAGAATGCTGAGCAGAAGAAATATCCAGGAAACTAAGTGAAACTCTATAGTAGTAGCCAAGTTTAAAATAAATCTTTAGCCATCTTTGTTTGTGTGCAAGGGCTCCTTTGCTGACTACAGAAATACAGCTTTCAAATCTATTTCAGGAGCATAATTGACTATCATCCCCAGCTGTTTCACTGGGAAAACCACCATTGCCTTCCCCTGGAGGCCAAGGTGTCCTTGGTGTGTTCCCACCCAGTGATTGAATATGGTGAGGATACTAAGGTAGGCTGGTGACAGAGAAACACAGAAAGTCTCTGATGGTAAATTTTATCTTGAGAACTCCACTGGCACTGCTGAATCTTTCTTAGAACTAAACTACAGTAAAAGGCTTTCCTTCCTTCCTCTTCTTTTTCGTAGAAGTCAGACCTGCATCACCACCTGAAACTCCTCAACATCTTCCAGCTCCTTCTCCATCTTCCCATTTCACAGATATTTTCCTAAACTATCTATCCCTGTCTTGCTGAATAGTATCTAGAGGACCCCAACTAATATATCTCCCCACTCACCATTCCCCAGTTTCCTTTGAGATTAATAACAATAATGGATCGATATATTAAAATATTTGTAAGAACCACTATATTAAGTACAATTAAAGAAGTAAATTAATAAAGTAGATGAATAAAATTAAAATGATGATGAGCAAAATATGACTAAGAGATAATGAAAAATTTCAATGTAAGAGAGTTAAAATAGATGGTGCATGTCCCCTTGTAACTGGATGACATTGTGTTACTTCACAGAAGTGATATATTAGGAAGCCCCAGTTCCAATTTCCAATGCAGAGAACTGAGAGGAACAGATAATTTACGTAAATTTAGATTCAGAGCACAAGAGTTAAAACGTATGAAGAATTGCACTGGTAGGGTATTCTTTAGGTAAGTCTATACATAATTTAACCACTATCAAACCTTGAAGGTCGAGAATAAATCAAGCTTTTTTCCCCTTATTCTTGATTTTTAAAATATAGAGTTCTACAGTACTGTAATATAAAGATACCTAAAATAATATTCCAAAAGTATTATGGTTGCTGACATCAAAATATCATTCATAAAAGCACCAGATATCATTATAAAGTTGTACACAATTAATTTTATAACTTAATGTATAAAAGTCCAATGTTAACATTCTTGATTATCTTCAATTACTATGCTTTATGTGTGTAGACACACCACCCAATAGACCTGATTTGTGATCTGAACTATATATGCATACCTTATTAGAAAGCTTTCCTTGTTGCAAAAGTTCTGATCTTCATTTCTTACCCACTAACATCAAAGGGGGATTTTTTAATAGTTAAACTTATTGAGGTTACATCGATTAGAAAAAATTACATAGGCTCCTGGTGTACAAGTCTATAATACATCAAAGTGTTGTATTATGTATTCATCACCCAGAGAAAGTTCTCTTTCCATCACTATATATTTGTGTCCCTCTCCCTCCTCCTCCACCCCCATCCCCCCTTACCCTCAGGTAACTACTTAGCTATTGACTGTGTTCATGAGTTTTATTTCTTTGTTGCTTTCAATTTTATGTTCCACGTATGAATGAAATCATGAGGTTCCTGGTTTTTTCTGTTTGGCTTATTTCACTTAGCATGACCTCAAAATCCATCCACATAAGGGGAGTTCCCTGGTGGTGTAGTGGCTAGGGTTTGATTCCCAGCCAGGGAACTACCCCCCCCCCAAAAAAAAATCCATCCATGTTGTCACAAGTGGCCTTATTTCATCTTTTCTTATAGCTGAATACCATTGTGTAAATGTACCACAACTTCTTTATCCAGTCATCTATCCGAGGACACTTTGGCTGTTCCATGACTTGGCCACTATGAATAGTGCTGTGATGAACATTGGGGTACATATATCTTTGCAAACCAACAGTGTATGAGGGTTCCTTTTTCTCCACAACCTCTCCCACACTTGTTTTGTCTTGATAATAATGGCTGTTCTCACAGGCGTGAGGTGGTATCTCATTGTGGTTTTGATTTGCATTTTCCTGATAGTTAGTGAAGTTGAGTATTTTTTTCATGTATCTGTTGGGCATTTGTATGTCTTCATGGGAGGAGTGTCTTCTTGTTGATTGCTAAGGTGTTATCTGGGTTTCCATTGCCTGAAACTTAGGACCCAACTTTATCTCACCACTTCTGTGTTGACAGAGTGCTCTTTTTCCTACCTTTATGGGAAGCATTCCATTTCCTTGTAAGGATTTACATCATTCAGTCCTTACAAGATTTAAAACGACTGGCCTTTATTTTCACAATGCCAGTCTCTGTTCTAGGCACTTAGAGTTTCATCAGTAAATTTTTGTGATGTTAACATGACATAAGTATATTCACTTAATCTGCAAAACATTCTGATGTATCAATTACTGTGTTCTATTTGCACATGAAAAAATGAGTAGTAAATTTAAATATTATTTTTCAAGATCACAGTTTAGTAATGTGAAGCACGGGAATGTAACTCCAGGATATCTGATGGCAAAGGCAGTGTTTTCTCCACTATACCAAGTTTCATTTTGATATTTTCAAAACATCACCCCATACTATGAGTTGAATAGATGTATAGTGTTTGCTTTGATAACTATCATAATATAGAACAATATAATTTTTTAAAATTAGAAAAATTGAACCTCTACAATCTGGGTTCCAACTTAGGTGTTTTAACTAAGTGCCATGACTGAATATTTTGGAAACTTTCCTAATTCTGATGTGTATCCTTGGTATATATTTAGGGAAATTGACTATGTGTTTCCCTTATAAGAATTGTTTTAACGTTATTCAAGATTTTGGCACTTGCACTTGTTTTTTTGGCAGGGAGAAAGAGCAGCAGTTAGCTAACAAGCTTATGTGTCTAATCCAGAGAAGGAAGGATGAAGATTTGAAGTAACAGTTTTTATCAGCTTGTCCCTTAGTCTTCTTTAATATGAGAAAACCTTTCATTTTTACTGGAAAGCACAACATTACTGCCTATGAAGTCGTTGTTTTTTTAAATTTTTTAAAAAGTAATTTCATACAGACAGCTACAGCTGTCAGAAAATATTGGAGCATGAGATGTTGCCTTAAAAAATGTTGGGACATTGTCAGTTAATGAAGGTTACAGAACATCCTGGATGATTACAAATACCACTTTGTGTTTAGTGTCACATTATTAGTTACATAATTTATCATTGCCATGGAAAGCAGATTGAATAAAGCAAGTATCATTATGTTTGTTTGCTTTACATCATTAGTGATGGAAAATGAATTTGACAAGATATCTTTAATTCCATACTAAGTTGGCCATGCACTTAATGACAATTAATAGGTGTGGATAAACTCCTCAAGTTTAATACATGTAAATTATTGTAATTTTGATATAAATTTATATTGTTTGGACAGTATATTGTAAGTTATCCATGTTCAAAATCTACTTTGGTATTAAATTAGGCAAATTTAATCCTCATTAATTTGAACACATTTCTTAAGTTGCAATAATTAAATTATTTCTTCAGTACAATTAACTTCAATCTGACCATCCAGAAAGAAATTCCCTCTAACTACAAGACTCATAAATAATTGGATTTTAGGCAAGGTGTAAATTTGGTTTTTCACCTTTAAAGAATGTTACTCTGTCTGAATTAAATGGCATCAGCATTATATACAAAATCTTAAGTTCAACCTTCTACATTAGAAAACATGAGAAAAGCTAAGAATGTCTTAAGTACCTGTCCTGTTTTTTTCATTTGCTTAGACTTGATGCCAAAATATTTACCATTGTTTTTTATTGTTTTACTAAAAGATGGAATTTCTTTTAAAATGCAAATATAAATTTTCAAATATTTATTTATTTAAACTTCATTACAAATAAAATTTATGTGGACTTTTCTAATTAACTATCACAATTACCAAATTTTGACAAAATGAAAAAATAGCAAAAAAATAATAGATTGGTGAGAAATTGTGAAATGCAATGCTTCTGAAGGAAGCCTGAAGCATATATGTGCATTGAAAATATGAGTAACCTTGAAGGTAGAAACACATAGTATAGAGCTCTCCCTATAGTTGACAATGTATTTTTAAGTCTCTAGTGAAGGAGCCTATGTTTTTTTATCATTTTGGGGGTGGTGGGTGGGGTAGTTCCGTAGCTAGAAATCGAATCCAGGCTGCAGAGTTGAAAGCGCCAAAGCCTAGCCACTATACCACCAGGGAACCCCCTATGTTATTTAGTAATATTATGTGCTTTTGTATATTACCACCACTTATAAAGAGGTATCTATGACAGACATCAACAACAGTTCTCCAATCTCTCTATTCCTTTTCTCTTTTTAACAAGGGAATCCCCAAATATCTTCCTGGACACAATGATACATACATGAAAACTTCACTTTTAGCTTTCCAATGTTGCTAGCTGTTGATATGCCACTAAATTCCAATGATGTGTGAAGATTCGGGATCATCTCTAAATTTGTAGCTCCATCTTATGTTTGTGAGATGCATCAGTGCCCTTTGTGTAGATGGAATTTATTAAGTCTCAATGTTGCATGATATAGCGTGAAAAGATTACAATTTATTTACCCATTCTCATTGATAAAAGACAAAATTTTTGTGTTATCTCTTATTGTATTTTCTATAAGTAATCTCTCAATTGTGTTTCATATTGTATGCTTTTGTATAGTGCTACCATTTATAAAGAAGTATATATAGGATCCAGCAGAAGTAACACTGGGACCTGAGTTATGATTATATTACAATTTTATTACCATAGATACTTATGATTACACAAATCATGCCCCCTTTTATGAGCTGGTAGTGTATAACAAATCTTTTATTACAGAATCATAAGCATGTTTGGCTATGATTTTGTAATAAAATCATAATTCAAGTCCAGTGTTACTTCTGCCAGACCCTGTATTAAAGACATCAGTGACAGTTCTCCAATATCTTTAGTTCTTTATTCTTTTAATAAGAGAAAATCCAAGGTTTACCTGGAAACAATGACACATATATAGAGAAATATATAGCAATATAATAATACTAAGGGTTTTACAACCCCATTTTCAACATTGAATAGATCATCCAGAAAGAAAATTAATGAGAAAACTGCATGTTTGGGTAATATCATAGACTAAATTGACCTAAGAAACATCCAGCAACACCAGACTACACATTATTCTTAAGAGCACATGGAACATTCTTCAGTATATGTCATATGTTGGGCCACAAGGGAAGCTTTAACCAATTTAAGAAGATTGAAATCATATCTACTATCTTTTTTGACCATGATGTTCTGAAAATAGAAATTAATAGCAAAAAAAACACACCTGAAAATTTCAAAAATACGTGGAAATTAAACATACTCCTGAAAAACCAATGAGTCAAAGAAGAAATCAAAAGGGAAATCATGATGTGTCTTGAGACACACAGTAAAACAAAGACATACCAAAACTTATAGAATACAGCAAAAGCAGTCCTAAGAGGGAGGTTTATGGTAATAAATGACTACATTAAGAAAAGAAACATTTCAAATAAACAACCTAACTATACACCTTAAGAAGTTAGAAAAAGATAAACAACTAAGATGAAAATTATAAAACAAAGAGAAAATCACAAACATGAGATGAGAAATAAATAAAATAGAGACTAAGAAGGCAAGATAAAATCAATGAAACTGAGTTGGACTTTTGAAAGGATAAACAAAATTGATAAATTTTGAGTTACACTTACCAAGAAAAAAATTGATAGAAGCCAAATAAATAAAATCATAAATTAAACAGACAGTTCATCTGGCACCAAAGAAATACAAAACATTGTAAGAGGCTACTATGAAAACTGTAAGCCTACAAATTAGATAACCCAGAAGAAATGGATAAATTCCTTGAAATATACAATCTACTAAGACAATCATCAAGAAAAAGAAAAGTTGAGTAGATCAGTAATGAATAAGGAAATTGAAGAAGTAATCAAAATCCTTCTAACAACAACAACAAAAAATAACCCAGGACCAGATGGTTTCCCTGCCGATTTATACCAAACAATAAAGAATTAGTGCCAGTCATTCTCAAATTCCTCCAAAATACTGAAGAGGAAGAAACACGACTGAACTTATTTTATGAAGACCTGTGTTATCCTGATATCAAAGCCAGAGAGGAACACTACAGGAAAAGAAAATTACGGACCACTGTCCTTGTTAAATATAAATACAAAAATTTCCTCATAGGGAGTTCTCTGATGGTGTAGCGGCTTAAGGCTTCAGCGCTGGCGCTGTCAGCACTGCGGCCTGGGTTCGATTCCCAGCCAGGGAGCTACCCACATACCAGAAAGAAAAAAAGAAAATTTCCTCATAATATTCTAGAAAAAATGAATTCAACAGAACACTAAAAAGATCATATACCGTGATAAAATGGGATTTATCCTTGGATGCAAGGATGCTTTAATATTCTCAAATTATTAAATGCAATACACTATATTAGAGAAAATAAAAAGAATAAAGTAAAATTATATGATTCTCTTCATAGATTTAAGCAAAAGCATTTGACAAAATTTATATCCTTTCATGATAAAAACTCTCAGTAAATTGGGTATAGAAGAAACATAGCTTAACGTAATAAAGGCCATATAAGACAGACCCATAGCTAAGATAATACTCAATGAAGAAAAGTTAAAAACTTTTCCTTGAAGATCAAGAACAGGACAAGGGTGCCCATTCTCACCTTAGGCAGCGAGGAAGTCCTACTTAGAGCATTTAGGTAAGGAGGAAAAAGTATCAAAATCAGAAAGGGAGAAGTAATATTGTTTCTGTTTGTAGAAGACTTGATCTTATAAAAGAACCCACCAAATAACAAAAACTGGTAAAATATTTATAAAAATATTTTAAAATCTAGTAACAATATTTGTTTAGTTTTTATAAAAAGTAATTATTTAAGATATTAAAAATACTTAAATACATTTTCACAATATATATGAGGCTGTCCAGAAAGTATCCAGCCACATGCTAGGAAAAACACAGGCATTTATGTCTGGATTTTTTTTCCGGACAGCCCTCATACAATAATTAAACTATTGTATTAGTAAGTTCTTCCAAAAAGTGTTCCATCAGAATTTTGAAAATAACTTGACGGAAGAACAAAAAGTTTAAGGATAAATAGCCAAGACACTCCTGAATAACAACAACATTGTGGTTGTCTTTATATTTTTAAATATTATGAAGTTTTAGAAAAGTGTATTTATTAACTTGTGAGATTTTAGCAAATGGACAAAGGGACTGATGAAATAGCAAAGAGCTCAGAATAAGTTCTCATATATATGGTAACCTGAACTCTGACAAAAATGGCACTGTGTCACTGGAAGAAATTAACCCAATCAACTAATGATACTGAAAAATATTATTATCCAAATTTTAAAAATATTATAATGGATTCTTATTTTACAACTTATATAAATATTAATCCCAAATGTATTTAGAACTCGAATTTAAAAAAATAACTTCAAAGGTAAACATAGATGTGTATGTTTATAATCTTGGATTAAGGATGTATTTCTTAAACAAGACCCAAAGGCATTAATCATAATTTAAATGTACAGAATGAAGAATTTCTCTTATTTGGGAGAAATCATAAAGAAAATTCAAGTACTATAATTTGCAAACTGAGAAAAGTTAAGTGCAACATATATAGTTTATGAAGAATATATTATAATATATAACTCCTTTGAATCTGTGAGAAAAAACCTCTCCCTTATAAATATACTCTAAAGAAACAGTTGAAAGTGTACACTATTACATACTTATGTAGCTATATATCTTTATAATACCATCATTATGGCAATTAATAACACAAAGCAATGAGAAGAAAATGTCAATCAACACAAGAATATGAAAATAAATTACTTGTATGTGTACAATATTATAACAGCAAGAAATAAATGAACTATATATACACATAATCAGAATGAATGAAACTGAAAACAGAACATTGAGCAAACAAAGCAAATCACAAACAATAAAATGTAATTCTATTTATCATATATAGCCTTCAAAAATCAAAAGTAAAAATACATCTTTAGGTAAGCCTACAAAAGAATGACTAACAGAAAACAACAGGATATGTGGTTCAGGAAAAAGTTGAGCTTTGACAGTACTGCCAAGCCCATTTATCTATTTCCTTTCTTTTCTAGCTCTTAATTTTGCCCTGTCCTTAATTTCTTTTTATTAAATACCTTCTCTCTTTTCCTGATCTGCTTTTCCTTTCCTCATTCTTGCATTAGTGTCCCTAGAAAAATGATTCCAACAGCAAGCCCTGAAACGCTTAATAGTTAAAGTAGTTATTTGAATAATTTAAACGCTGTCTGCTGGGAATAAATAAATTAATATTATAGAATTTTAGTTTGCATAGATAAGACTTTATTTATAGTTTTTATGTAAATTTAAGGAAGCAAAGTCTGTAAATTACATTTAAGTTGATGGAGGTTCTTAACATTGAATTTATGTGTGGTGAAATATCTTTAAGAATGGAAATCCACCAATTATTTTTTAAAATGATTTTTTCTCAATAAGTGACTAGTAATCAAAGGAAAACAATGTTAAAAGCCAGTATGAGCTTAGGTTAGGGATTGTTTCAATGGTGTTGACAATTGAAATGTGAAACTTATATATGCGAGCTTTAAAAAATATTATCTTCAGTAATTTGATATTTCTAACTTTAAAGTATTTAATGTGATTTAAAAGATTTAGCATTTCTATAGTTGTCAATCTAAAAAACAGTATTGTGCTACTGGAGTTCACTCAATTTGCCTAACTTTAAGTAATGAATAGTAAGACTAATTCATTACATTGTGATAGAAAGTATAACTCAAATTTATCTAAAATATAAAACTTAAAACTCAATAATAAGAAAACAAACAACTCAGTATTAAGCCTAAAACTTTAACACATGCCTGAGCAAATAAATACATGAGGAGATACTTCATATTATATGTCATCAGGGAAATACAAGTTAAAATAATAATCAGATACCACTACAAACCTATTAGAATGCCCAAAATCTGAAACACTGACAACACCAAGCTTTTGGGGTGGTCATGGACATACAAAACTCTTCTTCATTGCTGGAGGGAATGCAAAATGGTACTGTTATTCTGGAAGACAGTTTGATGATTTCTTATAAAACCAAACATACTTTTATCGTATGATCCAGCAATCAAGCATCTTGGTGTTGACCCAAAAGTGTAGAAAACTTATGTCCACGCAAAAAAACTGCATGTGGGTGTTTATAACAGCTTTATTCATAATTGCCAAGACTTGGAAGCACCCAAGATGTTCCTCAGTAGGTGAATGGATAAATAAACTGTGGTTCCTTCAGACAAGGAAATATTATTCAGTACAAAAAAATGAGTTATATAGTCATTAAAAGACATGGTAGAAACTTAAGTACATAATACTAAGCTAAAAAAGCCAATCTGAAAAGGCTATATACCATCTGACTCCAGTGATATGACAGCCTGTAAAAGAAAGAGCTTGGAGAGAGTAAAATAGTGGTTGCAAGGGTTGGGGGTGATGAAAGATGACTACACAGAACAAAGAGAATTTTCAGGACAGTTAAAATACACTGTAGGATAATATAATAATGGGTAAAAGTCACTATGCATTTGTCCAAACCAACTGAATGTACAACACTAAGAGTACTGTAATGTAAACTATGGATTTTAGGTGATGTGTCAATGTACCTTCATTGATTGTAACAAATGTACTACTCTCGTGGGAGATACTGCTAATTGGGAGATGGTATGTAGGAGGTATATGGAAAAACTCTGTATCCTGCCTGCAATTTTTCTTTCAAAATCAAACTGCTCTAAAAAATTGTCTTAATAAAAAATATGTGGCTTGTGCATTGAAAATAATATTAACTCTACATCTAATACACAATCTTAAGTAAGTAATCAGACACTTATGTAGATAGGATTTATGAATTGAGTTTTTCTGACATTTTATATCAAAAATAGAAAACTTTCTAAATGTTAATACTATAAAATAATATAACTATTTTATATTTACAAGGTACATTGTTTTGTAATCATGAAAAAGTATTGTTATAAATTTTTGAGGATATGAAAAAATTGTTAAACATTTAGTAAAAACAGCAGAAAATCAAGCTTTCCATAGCTATACCTTTCCTCTATATGTACTTGTATAAATTTTTGGATATTCCTACACTGCAAATAGGACACTTTTATAATTTTATTATGTGTTAAAAGTGCTGTAATTTTAAGAAATTCCATAGAAAATTATTTTGTAAATAAATTATTCCCAATTTAAAATATTACAGTAAATCTAGAATTTATGTATTATACTTTCTTGAAGCACATGTACTCATTTATTTATTTAAAGGCATACTTTATATAGCCCCGTATTTTAAAACACTGAATGATTCAGAGAATAAGAAACCATCAGTCATAGCCAAGTCATTACTCACACCTCCCCCACCCTCCCACAAATTAATTTCCACCTGGATGAGGAAACACGTCATTTTAAAATAAATTAATTTGAATACTAATATCTGGAGATTTGCTTTTAGATTTTCATATCTTGATTTGGGATTCTGAAATAAATTAATGCATTATATTCCCTACTATAGCAGAATATATATCATAATATGCAATATATGGATAATATTTATTTTAAAAATAAAATTAATTTAAAAATTTATTATTCAGATTATTACTTAATGACTACCAATATCTTGTACTGTTTTATATATTTTATCATTTTTTTACATGTCCTCTCTGCCTTAAGAAAGTCAGACACATGAAAATTTGGATTAAAAAGAAAACTAAAAAGACAAACTAATTATCTCAAAGGTTTTTGGTGGCACTTCTACTGGTGGTATTTGTTTATTTGTAGATTATTAAGCAATGTCAGAGACATGAAGCATCTTAGATACTATTTTTACTGAAAATTAATTGAATATCAGTATAACCATATATAAAATTTAAATTCTGAAGTTTATTTGAAAACCACTTTATTTATAAAAAAACTGGCCCAAATTTTTAGGAATCCATTTACTGTATACAGTAAAATCTGAGTGACAATATCAATGTAGAATCTACGTGAACAATAGATCAATATAGTAGAGTCATTCAATCTATTTTTACCATTCCTCAAGTAAGACTTGTTTGATATTTTGTGCTATAAACTTTAATTTAGCCTCCTCAGTACAATCTGTGAGAATAACCATGGGTTAATGAAGGAATTGATCAATTTGCTAGTTAATCCATGCTGCATGAGGAAGTAGCTTTTAGAGAAACAATAAAAAGAACAACTGGTCAGCTCATTGGGAAAAAAGTCTTATTTACTGGGTTCATTCCAAAGATGCTAACCACATATTCCCCAGGTGCACTGGTGGTGGTGGTTTCTTTTATAATCATTCTGAACTGTAGTATTAATGAAATCGTGTGGGCAATATTTACTGCCTAAATTGGACAGTATTCCCTATGTACTAATTATATTCAGCACAAATGAAAATCTTCAATTATTGTTCAGTCAATGATATTCTGATTACTGAACAGCTGCAATGGAGTTTTTCACTTGTCATATATTGTATCATTTTGTTCTTTTAAAAATAAATAATTCTCATAAATATAATAAAAGTAAACACTAGAAATGTTATAATATCCAAAATTCAGAGACTATTGCTTATAGTAAACATATTTACAATGATACTCAATGACAAATAATCATTTTAATACTTCTACCCTTATTATTTGTTTTTCCATTCATTCTCAAAAAATACAATTCAATTATAAGAAAATATATAATTTAACTCTAATTTTAATGGATTTAAATGAAATTATTTTTTCTCACTTTATAGATATTCATTCTTATGAAACTTCTTGTTCTTACAAATAAAATGATATAACTATCAGAGTCTTTTAATTTAATAAAAAAGTTAATTCTGCTGTTATATGTGTGTATCAGTAGTAAGGATTTATGTAGTAAATGCAATCCTTTGTGCTTGCGTACATATAAAATATACATTGTGGTCCTAAGAGGCAACTGGGCAATAAGTGTTCAAATTCTTTCTTTAGTAAAAGTACATAGCCCTAAAATAAGGATACTATCTGGATAGTATTATAATCACAGGCAATCTAAGATAGTTAACTCTTATTACAATGCTCAAATTTTAAATGAAATACTCATTTCAATATGTTTATGAAAAGAAAGCCAGGACACAGGCTTCACATAGCTTCTACTGGTAGTCAAAGCTGCACATTCTAGAAACAAGTTAATGACTTCATGTAGAAATAATTTCATGAGGGAACTCTGACTAAAATTCTAATGTCATCTTTTTGCATGGAGTATGTGTTTGTGTGTCCATAAGAACCCTCCAGGAATGGGCCATATCAAATGACCAGTGTCAAATAATGTAACTAATGTTGCAATTTAACAGCTCTATGCACAGTCTTTGAACCATGGCTGTATTTATTATATAGTTCTGCCTATTTTGCAATGCTCTCTCCATTTCAACAGAGATATTCTTCATCTTAAGTATTTATGCTAATCAACTCATAATGCACATTTATTCTAGACTTGCAATTATCAAACTACAAAACATTGCTTTACAGCAAACTATACACTGATAATGTAGAAGTGATTAATCTCTCTAGTATTGTTCATTTGTTGCTATGGAAATACGGCTCCTCTACAGAGCTATTAGTAAACATTATATTAAGATTGCTGCCAATGACAGAGTCAACCTTGGCAAACTCTGCAACAAATGCAAAGCAGTATGATTGCAGTCATGCTCTGCCATGCATACACACATCACCATGTTTTTTTTTTTTTTATCACTAGAATATTGTTTCAGTGAAAAGATAAAATTTATTTCTATGATAAAACATACTGATAAAAATTTGACTACAAATTGATAGTTATTGGGAATGCATGCAATTAAAATGTAAAAATAATTTTATAATTCAAATAACTTTTTTCTTATTTTTTCAAAATTAAATTTTATGTCCATATCACTATTAAAGTTGAATATTTCTTCGATTAAAATGGATGCATGTCACATTTTTTGGTGTCCACCTTAAAAATATATAGTAATTCTTTTTAGAAATACTGTGATGTTAAAATAATGTTAATTTCTGAAAAGAAATTAGTGTAGCACATGATATGTTAGCTTGGAATGAGAGGAAAAATCTCGTATACAACATATTTGGTCACATTTGACTGCAGTGACATACAGGCTGAAATAGTTGACGCTTTTCCATAAGGACTCCTAAGAATATATTTGTATAAATATTTTTTACCCATGAATCAAAGTGAAGAAAAGTATTTTCACTTGCCATGAAGTATATCTAGTCAAATAAGATAGTTTCAATAAAATTTATTCTTAAACATAGATTAAGCCTATATATAAATCAAGCTAAAAGGTTTAGAATATCTTTTTATTACTAGGGAATGATTGTTATACATTTAACATTTGACAAAATAGTCTTTGAATAGATGATATTAAGCTATAGTTTCAAATTATTTAACTGAATGCTTTAGAGAAATAATGGCATTAATTTAGTTGCCTTGGTGCTTTTATTTCATTTTTTATTGATTAATAAAAGTTGTAAATATTTAAAGCCTAAAACATGATATTTTGATACACATATACATTGTGAAATGATTATAATATTGAAGCTTATTACTATATCCATTACCTCATATAGTTACCATTTTTAGAATACATACAACAAATTTGAAGTATACAATGTAGCATTGGTAACTAGTCACCAAGTGTACATCAGAATATCCAGAACTTACTCATCCTGCATAACTTAACCTTTGTACCCTTTGACCAACATCTCCTCATTTCCTCTACTTCTCCAGCCCTGAAAGCCACCATTCCACTTTCTGTTTTCATGAGTTTGACTTTTTAGATTCCACATATAGTTTCCCATATCATGCTGGTGACTGCGCTGTCATTTGTCCAACAGGTCATCTCTTCCTTTTTTTGAGAATGCGGCTACTTGGATGGACATGATTTTTTTCTACTTGCTGGCCACACTTTTTCCTGGGAATCTCCTGAGTCAATTTGGGTATAATTTTTTCTCCATCTGAAAACAGTGGTTTACCCTGCTCAAGGCAGCTCCAATAGGCATCCTGGGTCAGCCACTTCTCCAATGTTGTCTTGCACAGTCAGTGCTGTCTTCTTGAAGAACTTCACGTACTTGTTGAAGACAGTCTGGAACTGCTCATTGATGTGAGGCTGCAGGACAGCTTTGGGAGGTCCATGGAGATGGTGGAATCTGTGAAACTCTTCATCTGTGAGGTCACTTCCTTCGTTGCAACTGCTGGTGCTTTATCATTACATTCCAAGGGTTCATGGGAACCAGCTGACCCACTGCACCTGTGCCTCCAAGCTCAGGGCTGTCCTGCTCTGCCTCACCAGGTCCCCACTGCTGCTTGGTGTCCTATGGTTCCCCTGACACAACTTCAGCCCAACTCTGTCAATGGCCTGAAAGTGCAATCATTGACTAATTTTTTAAAATGTTATGCATTTGAGAAATGATAAAATGCCTATTGCTACATTAACCAAAAAAAGCTTCACAAAATGGCTTAAAATTCTACGTCACAACTTGAAATGTTTCCATTTATTACAGTTAATGAAGGATAGTGGATCTAGAAAAGATTTCACATTGATGGAGTCACAGTCATTGTCCTATTCATTAGGTAATTATGTTATATTTTGAATTTTAACACAATCCAATACCAACTCTTTAAGAATTGGTGACAAATGTTATATTGAATGTGAAAACTATACTTTGAATGTTTTATGTGGGTGACTGTGTATGTTATATATATAATCTCCCCATTATCATATTGCATTATTTATAAAATTTTAAGCAATGTGCTTTAAGGACTTTGTTCATCTAGTTTGGTGATATAGTGATATTTACATTGAAATAAATTGTAGTTAATTGATAAAATATAACCATCAGATTTGCTGAATAAATGCTATTAAACTCAGCTAATATTTGATAGCAATCAGCTTGTAAGTGAGGGGGAATAGCTTATAAGATCTAATTTGAACAGTAAAACTCATTTTCATCTAATAAGCATTAATGTGTGACAGAGTTACTAGATTCCCAAAGGCATCCTGGAATACATTTCATCTGGCTACATCACTTTGTGACTTTGACCGTTGATCTTAATTAGGCATTCACATTTCCATTATGGAAGTCATAATTTTAGTTAGATACCACCCATACCAATATATTACATGAATTGTTTACATCTGAAATGTTAGTTTAGTAAGTGGAGTGATGATGTGACTAAAATTTGTTATAGCCTAAAGATAGATGGTATGCTAATGATGAATATTTACAAGTGGAAAAATATTTTGGGGGAATAAAGCAAGTGAAGCTGTAGGAAGCAGAAGCTTTTCAAATTCTAAAAGATGGGCAAGCAAGTAGTTTTGAATACAAAAATCCTGAGACATGCTTTCTCAGATTTGATATAATAATAGTATTAAACATCCAAATGCAAAAATAAGCATAAGGGCTGACATGGTATACTGATTATTCTTAGACAGGAATAATAGGTCCAATGCAGTGAATAATGTTTGAAATATCCTAAACTTCGCAGTGTGATTAAGAGGAAATTTCACAAATGTAGAAAAATTGACTTGTTTTAGTGTCCTTAAATGGTTGATATGCTTATTTTCTGAGTGACAATAATAGTCACTACATGAAGAAGAGAAAAAGATTTATTTTTTTTATTGTTAAATTTATTGTGGTGACATTGGTTAGTAAAAATCACATAGGTTCCATGTGTACAATTCTGCAGTGCATCGTCCTTGTGTTGCAGTATGTGTTCACCACCCAGAGTCAGTTCTCTCTCCATCACCATGTATTTCAGTCCCCGTCCCTATTCCCCCCACCCCATCTTCAATTACCCTCAGGTAACCACTAAACTATTGATTGTGTCCATGAGGTTTTTTTTTTTTTTTGCATTATCAACTTGATGTATAATAAGTTCACCACCTAATGTGACTTCTCTTTCCATCACCTTATATTTAGCTTACCCCCCTCCTCTCCCACCCCCTCCTCTTTCTCCCCTCCCTAACCCAGAGTTTTTGTTTCTTTGTTGCTTTCAGTTTTATGTTCCACATATGAGCAAAGTCACATGGTCCTTGTTTTTTTCAGGTCCTCTGCTCATTTTTTTAAGTGGATTGTTTGATTTTTTTGTCGTTGAGTTGTATGAGCTCTTTACATATTTTGGATATTAATCCCTTATCAGAGGTGTTGTTTGCAAATATTTTCTCCTATTTGATTGCTTGTCTTTTTGCTTTCTTGATGGCTTCTTCTGCTGTGCAGAGCTTTTTAGTTTGATGTAGCCCCATTTATTTATTTTTGGCTTTACTTTCCTTGCCTTTGAGGTCAGGTTCATTAAGTCCTCCTCGAATCCAAGGTCTATAAGTTTAGTACTGATGTTTTCTTCTATACAGTTTGTTGTTTTGAGTCTTATGTGTTGGCAGTTAATCCATTTTGAATTAATTTTGGTATACTTATATGGTGACAGTTCACAGTTCAGATTCATTTTTTTTGCACGTGATTTTCCAGTTTTCCCAGTCCCATTTATGGAAGAGGCTTACTTTTCCATTGTATATTTTTCACTTTGTCAAAAATCATCTGTCTATCTAATTGTGGGTTTTTTCTGGGTTTTAAATTCTGTTCCATTGATCTGTGTGTCTGTATTTCTGCCAATACCAAGCTGCTTTTATTGTTGATGCTTTGTAGTATAGATTGAAATCAGGAAGTTTGATGCCTCTGGCCTTATTTATTTATTTATTTATTTATTTATTTATTTATGTAGGATTGCTTTGGTGATTCAGGATCTTTGGTGATTCCATACGAATCTGATGATTTTTAAAATTTCTTGAAAGAATATTTGTAGAATTTTTATGGGAATTGCATTAAATCTGTATATTGCTTTGTATAATATGACCAATTTAAAACCATGTTGAGTCTTCCAATCCATGAACACCATCTTTCCATTTCTTTGTGGCCTCTTCAATTTCTTTTAATAGTGTCTTACAGTTTTCTGTGTGTAAATCCTTCGTGTTCTTTGTTAAGTTTATTCCTAGGTGTTTTATTCTCTTTTTTTATGATTGCAAAAGGTATTCTTTTCTCAATATTTCTTCTTAAGTTTCATTGTTGGTATATAGAAATGCAATTGATTTTTGTACATTGATTTTTCTACCTTGCAACTTCACTGTATTTGTTACTTGTTTCTAATAGTTTTCTGGTGGAGTTTTTAGAATTTTCTATATAAAGGATTATGTCATCTGCAAAAAGTGACAGTTGAACTTATTCTCTCCCAATTTGGATACATTTTATTTCTTTCTCTTACCTGATTGGTCTGACTAGAAATTCCAGTACTATGTTGAATAACAGTGGTGACAGGGCACATCCCTGTCTTGTTTTTGATTTTAGGAGAATAGGCTTCAGTTTTTGCCCCCTTCAGTATGATATTAGCTGGGGGTTTGTCATATATGGCCTTTATTATGTTGAGGTACTTTCCTTACATACCCATTTTATACAGTTTTCATTATAAATGGATGTTGCATGTTGTTAAATGCTTTTTCTGCATCAACTGATATAATATCATTTTTATCTTTTAGTTTGTTTGTATGGTATATCACATTGATTGATTTGCATGTGCTGAAACATCCTGTGCTCCTGGGATAAATCCCACTTGATTGTGGTGTATAATCTTTTTAATGCATTGTTGTATTCTATTTGCTCATATTTTGTTAAGGATTTTTGCATCTATGTTCATTAGTGATATTGGTCTATAGTGTTCTTTTTTTATGTTATCCTTATCTGGCTTTGGTATTAGGGTAATGTTGCCCTCATAGAATGAGTTGGAAAGTACTGCTTCTCCTTCTTAAGTTTTTTAGGAAACTTTTAAGGAGAATAGGTGTTAATTCTTCTTTGAATGATAAAACTCCTTGATGAGACCATCTGGTTCTGGACTTTTGTCTTTGGGGAGGTTTTAGATAATTGTTTCAGTTTCCTTACTGTTTGTTGGTTTATTTAGATTTCTTGGTTCAGTTCTTCTCGGTTCAGTCTAGGTAAACTATATATTTCTAGAAACTTGTCCATTTCTTCTTGGTTATTAAATTTGGTGGCATATAATCCTTCATAATATTTTTGTACAGTCCTTTGTGTTTCTGTGGTATCAGTCATAATTTCTTCACTTTTAGTTCTAATTTTAATTATTTGAGTCTTCTCTCTTTGTCCCTTAGTGAGCCTAGACAGACGTTTGTAAATTTTATTGATCTTTTCAAAGAACCAGCTTTTTGCTGGATTAATTTTTTCTATTGTTTTTCTACTCTTTATTTCATTCAGTTCTGCTTTAGTTTTTATTATGTCCTTCCTTCTGCTGACTTTAGGCTTTTTTTGTTTTCACTTTTCTACTTTTTAAAGATGGAATGTTAGATTGTTTACTTGTGATCTTTCTTGTTTCTTGAGATAGGCTTGTATAAATTTTTCTTATTACTGCTTTTGTTATGTCCCAATAATTTTGATATGTTGTATTTTCATTGTCATTAGTTTCTAGATATTTTAAAATCTCTTCTTTTTATTTCTTCTTTGATCTCATCATTTTAAATAACATGTTTAATATCCATATATATGTGATATTTTCTTCCTTTTTATAGTTGATCTCCAATTTTAGAGGTTTGTGGTCTGAGAATATGCTTGGCATAATTTCAATCTTCTTGAATTTACTTAGGCTAGTTTTGTGTCCAAGCATATGGTTTATTCTTGAGAACGTTCCATGTGCAGTAGAAGAGAATGTACAGTTTTACGTTATAGGGTGCAGTGTCCTGTTACTGTCAATTATGTCAAATTGTTGTAATTTAAAGCTGATATTTCCTTATTCATGTTCTGTTTGAATGATCTGTCCATGATTGTTAAGGAGTTGTTTAGGTCCCCTAGTATAATTTCGTTTTTGTCAGTTTCTCCTTTTAGATCTGTTAGTAGTTCCTTTGTAAATTTTGGTATTTCCTGGTTTGGGGCATATAATTTGATGAGTGTCATGTCTTCTTGTTGTTGTATTGTCCCTTTTATTATTATGAAATATCTATCTTTGTCTCTTATTATCTTTTTTTATCCTGAAGTCTGTTTCACCACATGTAAGTATGGCTATTCATACTTTTCTATGGATGCCATTTTCTTGAAGTATTGTTATCTACCCTTTCACTTTGAGTTTGTTGTCCTTGTGACTGCGGTGTGTCTCTGGAGACAGTATATGAATGGTTTTTCGTTTTTAATCCAGTCTGCTACTCTATGCCTTTTTATTGGTGAATTCATTCTATTTACATTTAGGGTAATGATTTATATATGAGGATTTCCTATAACCATTGCATCTTCTGCTTTTTGGTAGCTCAATGTCTTGATTTCTTTTTGCTTTTTTTTTTCATTGTAAGTTTTTTTAGTTTGATTGTGTTCTGTGATTTTTCCTTCTATTCTCTCTCTCTCTCTCTCTCTCTCTCTCTCTCTCCTCCGCACCCCCACTCTCTCTCCCTCTCTGGTTATGTGTCTTAATTCTAAATTTTTGTTTGTTTGTTTGTTTTTTGATTAGTTACCATTAGGTTTATGAAAAAGAAGGTTTCATATATAGTGGTGCTTTTTCTTAAGCATGCTTCTCCTCTCTATCCTATTTTGGAAATTTAAACCTTTACTTCCTCCCTTTTTATGTTTTTGTTGTCCCAACTTTCCCTCATTTATTTTAATTTTTTGTTTCAGGTCAAATAACTTCTTTTAGTATTTCCTGAAATGCTGGCCTTGTGCTGTAGAATGCTGTCAGCTTCTGTATGTCTGAAAAGGTCTTTATTCCTCCTTCATATCTAAAGAATAACTTTGCTGCATAGAGTAATCTTGGCTGGCAATTTCTCTCTTTTAGTATTTTGTATATTTGTTTTTACTCCCTCCTGGCTTGTAGAGTTTCTGCTGAGAGGTCTGATGATAGCCTGATGGGCTTTCCTTTAAAGGTTATAATTCTGCCTCTACCCCTGCCCCCAGCTACCTGGAGAATTCTTTCCTTGTCTTTGATTTTTGACATCTTCAGTACAATGTGCTTTGGAAAAGGCCTACTAGAATTCACTGTTTTCTTCTTGAATTTGGAATTTTAGTTCTTTCCATAGATTTGAAAAGTTCTCATCTACTATTTGTTCAAGTAAGCTCTCTGTAGAATTCTCTTTTGCCCCTTCTGGTATTCCCATTATTCTAATGTTGCTCTTTCTAATGGAGTTAGATAGTTTCTGTAGAGTTCTTTCATTTCTATTGACTCTCAAATCTTTCTCTTCTTTCTGTGACATCTCCATATTTCTATCTTTGATATTGCTAATTCTTTTCTCCCTCTGGTCAGCCCTTCTTTCCATGCTAGTTAATTCATTTTTTTATTTCTTTTATTGCTTTATTTATCTTCAGAATTTCTATTTGATTCTTTTTTATAGTTTCAATTATTTTGTTGAAGTGTCCCTTTTTTTCACAGATTTTCTTTCTGAGATTAGTTAGCTGTGCCAGAGTACTCTGTCAGCATTCTTTGATCTCTGAGTGATTTCAGAACTGCAGTCTTGATTTCTGTTTCACTTAGGTCATATATTTCCAAATTATATGGTCCTTTTCTGGGAATTTTTCAATTTCTTTCTGAGCAGCTTGATCCCAGAGTGTTCATTGCAGATGATGCATTCCACCACCACCCCCCCCCCCGCCCCAGGCTTAAGGACTTTTTCCCTAGCAGATAGGAAGAGGTCTTTCTTCTACTTCTCAGATGGTGTCACTGCAGTATCTTAGAATATTTTCTTTTGGTTATGCAGTCTTCTCAATCTGAGAGCTTTACTGGAAGGTTAGCCTCTAGTCTCTGATCCCATTGCCCTGGTCTTGATGTACCTCCTCCCTGGAAAAATGTGGTGGGTGATGGCACTCTCTCTCTGAAATCAGTGCAGGCAGAGGCTGTTGCTCCTGTGTTTCAGTTTCCTGGAGCACCTCTGATGGCTTCTGTGGGGGTGTTGTTTGGAGAAAATGTAGGTTGCTTTGTGAAACAGGGTAATGACATTTTGCCATTTGCATCTGTCTGTACAGCAGGCACTGCACTGAGTGGTGCAGGAAGGCAAACTCTGGGACAGCACTAGGGGAAGCAGTCACTCTTGTTGGCTTTTGGCCTCCAGCCTGTCTGGGATTGTGCTGCACTTTGGCTCATGTTTCTAACCCCCAACCTTGCTCCTCCTGCCAGCCTCAGGTTGCTTTATACCTCACAATTTGCTGGTCTTCTATGGAAAATCATTTGAGATTTTTGATAAGGGATGAACATTATCATTATAAAGCATTATAACTAAACCAAAAGAAAGAAATAAAAACTATCTTTTAGGATTGATATCACACTCAGGTCAGGCAAAGTATTTTTGTTTCTTCCCAAATAGTTTTCCTTTTATTTTTCCAAATATTTGCTACCTCAATGGTTCTTAAACTAAGTGTACATTAGAGAAATCTGAGAATGTTTTAATAAATATCAAAGTCTGGCTTACATCAGACTGATAAAATGAGTCTTTGCAGGTAGGATTGATATTTTTAAAGCTGTGAACCCCACCATCCCCAGCTGATGTGCTTACAGTAGTTTGTGAACCATTATTATTCCACTTTCTGTCCTTCCTTCTTTCCTTCCCTCCCTCCCTTTCCTTTGTGATTTATTAAATAACTTTATTAAAATATAGTTCACATAACAATTAACTCATTGAAAGTGTCCAATGTATGTATTTGAATGTATTCATAGAGCTGAGTGATCATCAACAAAATCTAGTTTCAGAATATTTTCAAATATCTCCCAAAAGAAATTTCTTACCCATTAATTTTCACTTCCCATCTTTTTACCCTAATCTGAACACCTCAATCCTATGTAACCACTATTGTACTTTCTATTTCTATAGAATTGTCTCTTCTGGAAATTTTAATCACCATGTAATACAAAATCTTTTGCAAATGACTTCTTTCACTTAGCACAATATTTTCAAGTTATAGTATGTATCAATACATTTTAATTGCTGAATAGTATTTCAGCATATGACTATAATACATTTTAATTATTCATTAATCAGTTGATGGACATTGGGTTTGTTTTCATATTTTAGATATTTTGAATAATGTTGCTCTAATCATTTCTCTATAGATAAATTTTACGAATATGCTGTCCTAACAACATTAAGTTACATGAACATGGATGTACTTCCATTTATTTAGATATGCTTTAATATCTTTGAATGTTACTTAGAAATTTTAAATGTACAAAAATCTTGCACTTTTGTTAAATTTATTCCTAAGTATTTTCATTTTTTATGTTATTATACATTGAATTGTTTTCTTAATTTTGTTTTCAGATGGTTTATTGCTAATGCATAGAGATGAGATTGAGTTTTGCATATTGATTTTGTGTTTTGCAAACTTGCTGAGCTTGTTTATTTGTTTTAATATGTTTTCATGGATTACCATGAGTTTTCTACATATATGATCATGTCATTTGCTAATAAAAATATTTTTACATTTTCCTTTCAAATCAGAATTCTTTTTAATTATTTTTTTTCTTGCTTAATTACTTGTGCTAGAACTTTTAGTACACTGTTAAACAGAAATGCCAAGGGATGGCAACCTCCCCTTATTTCTGATGTTAGAAAGAAAGCACTCATTTTTCACCTTTAATATAATGTTAGTTTAGATTTTTCATACATGATCTTTATCAATCTGAAGAAGTTTCCTTCCACTCATTGTTTGTTAAACATTTTTATCATAAAGACTTCTGGGATTCTGTTAAAATTCTTTATGCATCTATTAAGATGATCATATATATATGTATTTCTTTATTGCACTAATATGGTGTATTACAACTATTGATTTTGAGATACTGAACTATCCTCGCATTTCTGTAATTACTCCTCTTTATCTTAGTATGTAACTCTTTTTATAAACATTGGGCTCTGACTGCTATTATTCTTTTGAGGGGATTGTGTCTATTTATATATGAAATATTGATGTGTAGTTTTATATGCCTGTGTTGTCTTTTTCTTATATTAATATCAGAGTATCACTGGTTTCATAGAATCAGTTGAAATGGATTCTGTCCTTGTTATGGACTAAATATTTGTATCCCCCATAATATTCATGGTGAAGTCCTAGCACCTCACATGGCTATATTTGGAGAAGGGACGTCTAATGAGTTAAGGTTAAATGTGGTCATAAGAATAGACCTTGATCTGGCAGCAGTTTTGTCTTATAAGAAGAGACACCAGAGATTTCAATCTCTCTCTCTTCCTCCTTGCACACAAACAAAAATTTGTCATGTGATTGCATCATGAAATAATGGCGGCCTCCATGTCAAGGAAAAGAGACTTCAGAATAAATTTACATTGCTTGAAACTTGGTCATGAACTTTTAGTCTCCAGAACTTGAGAAATAAATTTTTTGGTGTTTAAACCACCTAGTAGATGGCATTATACTTTGTTATGGTACCTTCAGCTGACTAATAATACTCTTGTATTTTCTGAAAGAATTTATGAAAGCTGACAATAAATTATTTATTTGAAAGTCTGGTAGAATTTATCAATGATATTATTTGGGCCTGGGTATTTTTTGTAGGAAATTTAAAAAATGGAGTTTAATCAGAATACTTGTTACAGGTCTATTCAGCTTTGGTACTTCTTCCTGATTAGGTTTCAGTAATTTGTATTTTTAAAAGAATTTTTCAATTTAATCTGTTATCTAGTTTATTGGTATTCAATTGTTAATATTTTTCCTAATTATATTTATTTTTATAATATCTGTATTGATGGTGCTTCTTTAGATTCTTATTTTAATAATGGAGTTTTCTCTCTATTTTTCTTGATTAGCCCAATTAAAATTTTACCAGTGTTGTCAATTATTGTCATCAGTGTTTGGTCTTAGATTATGTTTGAGCCCCTTGTGATAGTGAGGCTTCCACTCTGTGTTGAAAAGTTCATGTGCAGCTTGAAGTGTGCTTTCAAGTCCACCCCATGTGCTGTCCTGATTGCTCCTTTGTGGTTGCATCTAGCACATGCGTGCAAGCATTCCATTTTTCAGAGCTGACTGATCTCAGGAGAGTTCTTGGTTGTCTCTTTTCCTTTTTTTTTTCCTTTGTTCTCTATTAAACTTCTGACTGCTTTACAATTTTGTCCAATTTTGAAACTACCAGCCTCTTCTTAATTGATATCTACCATATTCTTTCTGCCCTACATTAAGACTTTTCAGATTCATATTTTGGTTCAATAGGCTGTTGGCTATTTTTTTAATTATTATTATAGTATTTTTTAATTATTATTATAGAAACTCTCTGGTGTGCCATTAGCATATACTGGCTTGTGATAGCAGTTGGGGTAATCATTCCTTTTATTTTTCTTTTTTGTGTATGTTTATAATTTTTTGCATTCTAGCCACTGCAGTCCTGCATTAGTGTTCAGTATGGTATGCCATACAGATTTTTTTACTGCTTATGAGATATCTTATAAGTATTTTATTGATATATGCAAAAGGTCAAGTGTTTACATTGCAAACTTACATTTTCATGTGCTTAATTGAAAAATATTTCAGCTACAGAAGTAGCCATAAACATTAAAAATCTTGTACAAATTTCGAGTCCAGAAAAAGTGAAGTGTTTTTAACTACTGATGCAAAAAACAAAAAAACAAAAAAACAAAAAAAACCCCTAAACAAACAAACAAAAAAACAACAAATAATACTAGTAGATTCAGGAGAAATTATTGAGGCTGTTTTTTGAAGTAGATGAAAATTTCTATGAAACTAGCTTAGGTTATAAAAAAAGTGGAGTGCAGAGTGAGAAACACTGAGTTCAAGTGGGTGCTACCAAGGAAGACACCTGAATGGAAAGAAATATAGGCCAGCCTGAATGAGGAACTCATCATACACAGAAACAGAAGAAAGACTGTAGGGTTTATTTTTTGTCTTCCAGGAAATATAGCAGCTTCTAAAATGTATTTTCTGTTATGTGGGCAAAAAAAGAAATCTAGATTAAATATTAAGACAACGAGGTCTGTATTTGTTGTAAAACAAAATTGTGTCATGGAGTATGAGAAGTTTTATAAGAAGATGTTGAAAGATCGAAATTTGTTGTGTAATTAAGATTACTTCTTTGGAGAAATATTCATAGTATGATGTGCTAAAATATAGTCCCTCTCTATGTCTACCTAAATATTCGTATGAGTTCTTTCACTGAAAAAAAAAATGTTAGCTCAGTATAACTTTTGTTATTGTTATACTTTTTCATGAATATGGAATATTACAAAACCCCATCCCATTTTTGTCATTCTAATATTTCATTTTTTTCTCAAGGAATATTGTCAACCTATTTAGGAAAGCCATTAGATGAGCACTTTTATCTTATCTGAGTCATTGCAATAACAGAATATAGTAACTTTTGCCAGGCACTTCTTTATTTCTTTTAATAGCACTAATCCATCTCTTTGATGCCCTGCTGAAAATACATAACAGCTCAGAGACTGTTGAGCTCACATAGTCTCTTCAAGATTAACCATAATCTTTAATTAATCATGTTTTATATGACATTTTCAATTCCTCATCAACTAGCTTATAATGAAGTTTCTTCACCAATTTGGGGTGGGGGGGTGATGCAGTTTGAGTAGTTCTTATTGGCTCCATGGTCATCAGCTGAAGAGCCATTCTTTTGAAAATCAAGATGAATTTTGTCTGGGAAGGGTACCAAGACATGATCATTGAAGAAACAATTCATAACAGTTGCTTGATCTACTTTTGGAATGCATGCCACCTTCTTAATTTCTTATGGAGCCATAAAGTCAAAAAAATTTAAGTAATTTAATTAAATAATCCTAAAGCTCTTCAGTATTATCATTCTATAATTCCTATCATTGTGGGAAGTGTTAGAAATTATGTGATGGGGAATACTATTCAATGACATGAATCTCAAACTCAGACCAATGAAGTGTCCCAGACCTGTGCTCTTTTCACTGCTTACTGTCATGCTCTGCTTTTGGCATTAGTTTTGCCAATTTCATTCACCCTCTCTGACTCTTCTCATTTGATGATTTCTGTTCTGGACAATATGTATGGAAAGAGGAAATATTTAAGTTTTATAAGGCACTTGTGAGCAAAAGAGGAGAAAATATAGATCTAGAATTCTATTATTAGTAGTTTAGTCCATTTTCATTAATGTTCAAGTGTCTGCCACATATATGCTATTTTTCTGTTTCTCTATGTGACAAAAATACATTTTCTTGGCATATTTTTGACTCATAGACTTAAACTTCTGTCAGCTTTTCCACTAAATTAGTGCTTCCTAGTCATAGTTTCTTACAACTAATAATGTAAAATAAGTTATGACAGGAAAAAAAACCCCTCTGGACACTAGTCTAGCAGATTCATGCCTAAGTAAGCTAATATGTGCCAGTGAAGATGTTAATATATGTCCTAAATAAAAAGAAACAATTAATCAAATTGCTGATTAATTAATATTAAAAAATTCCTCCTCTCCCCTCTCCTCCTCCTCCTCTCTCTCTCCTTCCCTCCCTCCCTCAGTAAGGAATGGAATATATTACATGTTTAAGGAACTGAAGATCCCCAAAGTGTCTACTTTTATTGTAAGGAATGTTTTCATTTTTTATGAATGGCTGAATTTGAGATAAAGAATATACTAATTTCAACATTACTATTCATTACTTGGAAGTAATTTTGCATTAAATAAAAAGTTATTCTATGATCTATATATTCTTTATTCTTAGTGTTGACATAATTTTGACTACTTAGAAAACTTTTTGTAAAGAAGGAAGAACAATTTTTGACCATCTGGGCTTAGCGATTATACATAAAAGCAAACAAACAAGCAAAGAATGGTTAAGTTCACTAAGAGGTCATAAAACCTCCCCCTGAATTAGCTCACCGTCCAGTGGAAGCCATTTGATTTTATTTGATTTACACCTAATACCACTTGATAGTTGTAAGGAACATGGTTACTGCAGTGACCTTTGTAATGACACAACTATAGAGGAGAGATGGCTGTATTTTCTTTTTTTAAATTAAAGCTAGAATACTTACTTCATTTAGAATCTTAATTACAGCTGACTTGGATGTTTATATTACTCATAAACATGTGCTCAACGATGGGATGTCTGGACACTGATGCAGAGGCTTACATTAGTTGGAACCTCATTTTCATAAGCCAAAAAGCAAGCTGATAGTTACTTAAAGTGAGGTGCCTGCTAATAATGGACCAATATCTTAGAAAAAAAAAGAAAAAAGAAAATGTCTAAGGAGATTAGAATACAATATGATTGGTCAACAGAAACCATTTTTTAAATGGAAATGTTTATATATACAGCCAATTGATTTTGCTTAGTAACACTACTTACTGCTTAATAACTACATAGGCAGAAAAACGGAAATATAATAATTTTAATATAACTTTCCTTAAAGTATACGTTTTGTTTCTAAAGCATTCTATATATGAATAAGTTTTAATAATGCCATATGTCCTCATTAAAATGTTTAAATTAAAGTAGAACTACAATATCCAACAATCTCACTTCAGAATGTTTATCCAAAGAAAATAAAATCGCTATCTGGAAGAGATATCTACACTCCTATGTTCATTGTAGCATTATTTATGATAGCCCAAACATGCTAACAGTATAAGTTTCCATTGATTGATGATTGAGTAAAGAAAATGTGAGATATATGTGCATGTATGCATGCGCACACACACACACACACACACACACAAACAGACTCACAGTGGAATATCATTTAACTGTAGAAAAGAAGAAAATCCTGTCATTTGCAACAACACTGATGGCCCTTAAGGACGTTATACTAAGTGAAAGAAGTAAGACAAAGGAAGACAAATACCATGTGATCTCACTTAAATTTTAAATGTAAAATAAAAAAGAAAACAAACAAAACAAACAAACAAAAAACTTGTGGGTACAGAGAAAAGATTAGATTGGTTTGCCAAAGGTGAGGGGTGTGTGTGTGTTTTGAGGGGTGGGTGGGTGTGAAATAGGTAAATTTGATAAAAATTAAAATAAAAAAGAATCAGTTCTTCTTCCCTATATATTTGGTAATGGAAGAACCCTCCCTCTGGAGAACTGACTCTGGGTAGTTAGCACACGATGCAACACATAGATAATATATTATGAAATTGTACACCTGAAACCTATATAATTTTACTAACCTATGTCACCCAAAAAAATTAATAAAGAAATTCAAATGCACACTTTTTAATGTAAATATTTGGAGAAATAAAATTAACTAGTTTCATGTCTACCTCTATCCTTACTACTTCTAAAATCACTATCACTACCAACAAAAGCAGCCAGCAAGCAAACAAAATCTTCAGGCTTTATTCAAATCACTGTTTCCTATATTTAAAATATCTTGACACTATTAGTAAAATCTATTAATGGCCTGAAAACACTTTAACTCTTTAAGAAATTCTAACAGAGAAGTACACATCAGATGCAATCTCCCCCATAGAAATCAACTACCAAAGAAAGCTAAAATACAGATACTAGTCTTGTGCCCTTTTACTAGCATACTCAGACACAATCAACAGGATTACTAAGTCTCTAAAAATCAGTGTACCTATATTTTGGATTTTAACATTTCTTTCTGCCTTTTCCTCTATCTGCACACCTACTCCAGGAATAATTGAGGTCTTCACAGTTTGATATTTGTCTGGCAGTCATCACTTAAATACAATAACTACTGATGTTCTTGTTGTTTTACTCTTTGTCTTTTTCTGGGCTGTGATACAACTCTTTAATCCAAAGGGCATTTAAATTTGGGTCATCTGAATGAAATAACACATTACCATACCCTAACTCTATGTTAAATTCCATGATTGGTATCCCTGATTACATAATTTCAGTCAAACTGATATTATATTAATCATCCAGAACGTGAAAATAGTTTGAAGTTATATATTTTGCCAGAATTAATCAGGTGATAATTTGGATATCATTGGAAAATTTTATTATTAATAGTATTAAGGGACAGAACCTGAGCTTGGAGCTAAAAATGTCTAATCCTATTTTTTCAAGCTAAACTGATCTATTTTTACGAAATAATCACTCTGCATTGCAGAAGGTTATCTAAATTTCTACAAACAAAGTTTTATGGAAACAAAGTGATTAAAATATTCAAATAAAAGTCATAATATAAGAAAACATTTGTTAATAAAGTGATCTCTCAAAAATTTCTTATCACTTATTACTAGTTAATGACATTATTTCTAATGGAGTTAAACTGTTGGTTTTACATATATATGTATTGTAAATACAATACTATATATAGCAAAGTGAAATAATAATCTTTTAAAAGATTCAGTATTTCATATGGTGATTTTGGAGTACTTTTCAAATTATATTCAAGCTCACTGACTACTTAGAATCTTACAGTTTAATCTGTTAATACTCAAAGAAAATCAATAGGAAGTTTCCAAAATGATTAAAGTGAGTATGAAACTATTGAGAGGCTCTTTTGAAAACTGATGAACTATCACACTTAATTTTTTGTTATAAATGACTGTTCGAAAAGTGACTGATTGTCAAATGAATGGTAAAGCATGTATGAGATACTGCACACAATATAAATAGATAAATTACATTCTACAAATACTAATGATTGATTTTTTTGTGTAGTCTTAAGATCTAGACTGTGGTTACTATTATAACCCAGAATATTAAAATATAATGTAAAAAAATAATTTTATAATGTTTAGTTTAATTTTTCAAGATAGCCTCTCAATACTTTTTCATTATTTATACTTTGAAAATTGTTTCACATTTTAAATTAATTCACTTAAAGTGGCTGTTTTTCCCCCCAGATAATTCACTCACCCAGACAAAAAGAGATTTGTCATTTGCCATTAAGTGTATAGATAATTTTAAGTGAACTTCAAAGACTTTATTCATTTATACTACAAATATTTGTCATATGTGATCCAATGGCAAACACCTGCAAATCCAGATAACAAAGGAGAAAAATGTGATTTTATCAAGAGAAAAGAGAGCTTAGAGGGGCTGTTATAAACAAAAGATCCATTGAAGGAAACTGGGAGATGGAAGTGTAGTGGTTTTCATTGGCTGAGTTGTAACAGTCTTTCATTGGCTGAGTGGTTGCCAGGCAAGGAAAAGATCTTTCTGCTGGAGTAGTAGAGTAGAAAAACCTCTTTATCTTGAAGATGGAAAGTACCTCTCTTTCTATTTGGGGTAATTGACCATGAGTGATAAGGAGTGGGAATTCACTAGAAAGGCCCTCCTAAATTCAATTTAAATGAGTTTTCTCTTTTTATATCTTCACAGTTCTGTAGGAGCCCTCAAGAGATTGGATGATACCCACCCACATTGGTGAGTGTTGATCTTCTTTAATCAGTCTAATCTAAATGCTAATCTCTTCCAGAAACAACCTCAGAGAATCACCTAAAAATAATGTTTTACTTGCTACCTGGGCATCCCTTAGCCCAGTCAAGTTGACATCTAAAATTAATAATCACAATGTTAAAGAAGACCTCTCTAATAAGATGGATCTGATAATACAACTGAAAATAAAAGGCAAGTAGTGAGGATATCCAAGGCAAAAGAAAGAACTAAGGGCAAAGTTTCCTGGGTGAGAGCACAGTTCACATCCTAAGGAGAGTAGTGAGGCCAAAGCATTGTGTAATCTCAGGAGAGACAGATAGGAGATGGAATCAGACAGGTAACTGAGAAAATCATGCCATTCTAAGAACTTTAGTTTACATTCTGATATGAGAAGGGAGCCTTGGAGTGTTGAGAGGAAATTAATTACTTCTGTCTTAAAAAAATAACTACCTGCTAAATTAAATCATTTTGCATATACATCCTTACTTCTGGTGAGAATACAAATTGGTACAGCCACTATGGAAAACAAAATGGAGGTTCCTCAAAAAATTAACAACAGAACTAGCCTATGACACAGCAATCCCTCTTCTGGGTATTTACCCAAAAAAATCTAAAAACATTTATTGGTAAATATATACGAGTATGTACCCTGATATTTATTGCAGCATTGTGTACAGTGGCCAAGACATGCATACAAACTTTGATAGATGGTTAGATAAAATAGTTGTGGTACATGTATACAATGGAGTATTACCTGGCCATAAGAAAAGATGAAACACTGCCATTTATGACAATGTAGATGAATCTTGAGATCATCATGCTAAGCAAAAGAAGTTCAACAAAAAATAGTGGAGAACCATATGATGTCAGTCATTTGTGGGATATACAACTAAAAGCAACAAATAAATAAGACAAACAAACAAAAACTGATAGACGCAGACAACAGTTTAGTGGTTACCAGAGGGTAAGTGGGGAGTGATAGAAGAGGATAAAGGGGATCAAATACATGATGATAAAAGAAAATTTGACTCTGGGTGGTAAACACATAGTGATTTTATCTATCTATCTATCTATCTATCTATCTATCTATCTAGATATCTTACATATATATGATGTATTATCGAATTGAAACCTATATAAGTTTATTAACCAATGTCACCTTAATTAATTTAATAAAAATTTAAAAAATAAATATAAAAATGTCAATTTTAGGATATACATATTTTGACAGGATGTAATGATGGAGTTATATGTGAGAGAGAGGGGGAAAGAAATTGCTTTAAAAACACTAGTAGGGGAGAATAAATGAAAGGAAAAAGTGTTTTTTATAGTTGTTGCATAGATTATGTTTTTATCAAAGAAGATCCAATCATAAGTAAAGAATAAGAATAAAGGACACACTGACAAGGGAAATATGAAAACGCAACCCAAAGAAGTAATTGGTTCAGTATTATTTTACAACACTCAGGTTGGAGAAAGAAACAAAGTTGTAACTGACTGCAAATAAAAAGGATACTTCCTGAAACAGTAGAAAAGAGAGTAATAATGAAGACACAGAGAACTTATAAGGATGAAAGAATTTCTAAATTAAGAGTAAACATGGTTGTGGAGATGTGATGTTAGTTTTTGCTTTATACAATCTGACATATTTCCCCTGCTTTGAAATATCATATAATTGTGAGCACACTGAGTCTAGAACTTTTGAGAGATAAAAGAAAATAAATAAAACAAGAGCCCACTGAGAAAAAGATTTATTTGACACATTTCTATATACCTCTAAGCAAAATTTCAGTATGGTCTTTGGGAAGCATAAATAACCAGAAGGATTCTAAGCCTGATAATGATACAGGTGTTCTTAGAATCGCCCTACTCAAGATTATGTTACTCTATATAGAATTATTAATCCATGGCTTACTGCTTGTTCAATAGCATTTCGCCAACATGCCCTTCCACTTGTCAAGTTCAAGGAGTTTTCTCTTTCTAGCTCTTGCTGTCATGCATTTCATGAGAGAAGGTGATGGTTAAAAGTTGTCTTTGAGCCTGTATTGCTTAAAAGGAAGTTTATTTCCACAAAATTTTGTGAAACTATTAAACAATATTCTCTTGACTTTTTCATCCTTAGTAGAAACATAAATGGACAAAGTAAAACAGAGGATTTTTAGTGGGAAGACACCTCATACAAAAGAGAGCGGGATTGACTAGACCAAATTGTGTGCCAGATGTTTTTTTAAAGTCTCAGTGTCCATTTTACTTTTTTCTGTTCTTTATTATGGGACTTGGTATCTGGGAGGACACTTAGTAGATAATCCTAGAAAACATCTCTATTAATGATTAGTGGGTACTAAGATGATGCTTCTGTCCACTAGTATGTATTGTAAACCCATCTTTGGGAGACACTGCATAGAAAGAAGTCACACCAAATAGTGGGCATCACAGGAAATTTAAAAAGCTATGAGACCTCTTACGCCCTTTCACCTTTTCTGTCTTTTTTTAATGTTTCAATTACAGTTGACATTCCATATTATTTTTTATTACTTTCAGGTGTACAGTATAGTGGTTAGACATTTGTATAATTTAAGAAGTGAACCCTATGACTGGCTAGTATCCACCTGGCATAATACATAGTTATCACCATAATATTGGCTGTATTCCCTATGCTTTATCTTCTATCCCGATGACTATTTTGTAACTACCAATTTATACTGCTTAGTTACTTCACTTTTTTCATCCTGTCCCCAACTTCCTATCCATCTATCTCCCCAACAAATCTAGTATCTGACACCATGACTACAATTGTATGACTACATGCCTTATGCTATGCCTTACTTCCCCATGACTACCCTGTAACAACTGATTTGTACCTCTCGATCCCTTCCCCCTTTTTCACTGACACTCCCAAACTTCCTTCTTCCTTATCATGGTGATTACTTCTTTTGGTATATGAATGTTGCATAACTATGCTGTACACCTAAAATCAATATAATATTATGTTAGCTCTATTTTTAATAAAAACTTGTAAAAAAGGAAAAAGAAAACAATTAAGGAACTGGAAAATTGAAGAGCGGGTCCATGTTGCTCTGTGATAAAAGCAGTGAAGAGTCAATTCTAGTCAACTCTCTAAAAAATATCCTTTTCTTGATCTTTCTGACTTTATCTTATTTCTCCCTGCACCTCCCACGTGAGGTCATTGATACAGTGGTCTTACTGAAGACAGTGAAAAGAGACTTGTGGGAGCTGGAGCGGCTGAGCACCCAAGCTTTTACTGAAGAGGCCTGGAAAGAGCTGAATCCCTGAATGGCTTGAAACTCCTCGTGCAATGGAAGGGCATCATGGGACTTAACATGTCCTATCGCTGACTTCAGAAACTGTGTGTACACAATTCCTGAGTAAACTGTTTAAAAAGGCAAAACAAAACAAAACAAAAAGATACAAGAAGTTCTGTTTTAAAAACAAATAGATCCCAGTGCATAGTCTTAAATAAGATCACATATGCTGCTCCGATTTCTTGTATAAATATTTAATATTTTGCCTTCCTCAGCTCTTCAAACTTGCTGCTAAAGTATGTCTCTCTCTACATAAACTCTCAGCAGAGCTCTGATACCATTCACATCTTTTCAAGGTCTGAACATGCTAGCTCAGAGGGAAGCATTCAGAATTTGGTATGCTTCTTAAAAGCTGTCAGCTTTATTCAGTATACATTTCCACAGTCCTAAATCCTGGGTCCCTGAAAATGTTTTAGCTTCTCACTGCCATACTCATGATTGCACTCTTCACACTACTGACAAGGCCATCAAATCTCTTCAATAGTGAGAGACAAATGTTACATTTGGTTTCATAAGAATTACTTTCCTGGTAGTTCAGAAGCCTTGATTTTGGTTGACACATGTTCTGCTTTGGCAAAGCTAGACTTCATTTCACAGAAAAGTAGAAAAGAAAGATAAAATTATAATTAAAAACTAACATTCTTAACTTAAGAGTCATGCATAATCTTTCTAAAGATGTAAAACTTACAATGGGATGTAAATGACTACAACAGCTTCAATATTATATAATCTGTTCATCACTACAAAAGTAACCTTCTGATGTCTACGTCTATGTTATCCCTCAAGATTTCTTAAATTATAATATTAGAAATTGTAAATAATTTTACTCCAAAATGATACTTCTGACCAGTGTTGCAGTGAATTTTTTCATCATTGTTTTTATCTTTCCTTCTACCCATCTAGTAGATGGGACAAATGGTTTAGTTTAGCCCACTTTCATTTTGATTCTAAGTAATTTAAATGAAACATTATATGACTAATTTGTGGAAACTAATCCCCTGTAGAAGAACTTACACTAGGTCCTTGGAGTAGTTTGTTACTTTCATTTGATGTTGTAAGAATTTATATCCTGACAAATACACTATCAGGATGTCACCAGAAGTACCGATTTAGGTAATGTCAGCTTTTTTCTAGTTTGCATACTTTAATGTGTCAGTCTTTTATAATGAGATGATTCAGGAAACTGGTGGTCAGTTTACTAGCCATGGTTCGTAAAGTGTGATTTGAACTGTGAAAACAATTCTGTAGTCATTTTACATTAACATATTTTTTATACTTCTTTTTGTATATTTGAGTCACTTAGTTTCATACGGTCTTCTAAATCATACCTTCTAACAATTCAGAAACTTTTAGAAATAAAATTAGTGTATCTTTTGTAATTGGATTGACTAATCTATTAAGTAATATATAATATATATCATACTATTGAGACATGTTAAAATTTTGAAAAAGGCTTCTGTTTCTTGTGAGAAATAAAAAATATAATATTTGATGTATGAAAATTAATAGTTTTTAAAATGAAAATGCTTTTCATCTGACATATAACTATATTAATTTTACCATTCTAAATAATTTAAAATTAATCAATTTGTGTGTGTCTGTATATACTATATATATATATATATATATATATATAGTGTGTATATATATAGTGTATACACACACACACACACACACACACACACACACATACACACATGAGTTACACTATATACATATCTATATATCGATATATATATAGCCATGAGTTATACTATATATATACTATACACTATATATATACCATACATTATATATATACTGTAATTCATGACAGGCAGCAGAAAGTATAGAAAGTGTACAGTATAGAAAGTCCTTAATTTTCAAGACATAATTTTTGCACAGTGAAGATTCAGTTCTGCAATTAATTAGTTGTGTTACATACAGAAAGACACACTATTCAAGCTGGCAAAGAGCATCACTGTCATTTCTATGCCTCATAATGTACATAATTACAGATAGATCATATACATATAAATATAGAGATCAAGATAAAAATAAAGATAAAGAAGATAGGGTTGGAGATGGAGATAATAGAGAAAGAGACAGAGAGATAAAGATAGAGATAGAAACAGAGAGCAGGTAGGTAAGATTTTTCTGGCCAAAGTACACCGTTAGCTCTTACATGAATAATTAATTGTTTCTAGCCTAAATCCTACATTGTGTGTATTTTCATAACTACTTCCATTTTTGTGATACAAAATATAAATAATGAATAAGAAGACATTTAAGCACTTAAGATTTTTAACAGTTTTAAAATTATGACTTGAGATGCTAAATATCTAGTTTTGGAAATTATACACAGTCACATATACATATAATATAAATAACTATATATACAACAATATATGCATTATATACACTCTACAATGTATATACGCATATATACTCTATAAATTTGGACAAATGTATAATAACATATCATCATTATAATTATCATGCATAGTATTTTCACTTCCCTAACATTCTCTTTGTTCTGCCTATTCCTCCCTCCCCACACACCCTATAATGACTGATCTTTTTATTGTCTCCATAGCTTTGCCTTATCCAGAATGTAAGACAGTTGGAATCGTATAGTATGTAGCCTTCTCAGATTGGCTGTTTTTCCACTTAGCAATATGCATTTAAGATTCCTTTATGTCTTTTTATGGCTTTAATGCTCATTTGTTCTCAGTACTGAATAATATTTCATTGTCTGGATATACTGCAGTTTATGTAACCATCTCAGTTGCTTCCCAATCTTGGAAATTATAAATAAAGCTCTTATGAACATCCATGTGCAAGTTTTTGTATGGCCATAAGTTTTCAGCTCCTTTAACTCAATGCCAAAGAATGTGATTGCTGGATCATATGGTCTCAGTATGTTTAATTTTGTAAGAAATACCAAACTGTCTCCCAAAATGGCTGTGTCATTTTGGATTTCCACCAGCAATAAACGAGTTCCAGTCTCTCCACTTCCTCACAAGCAGCTGGTTTTGTCACTGTTCTAAATTTTGGCCATTCTAATAGATGTTTAGTGGTATCTTATTTTGATTTTAATATGTATTTCTCTGATGACGTGATGTGAAGCATTTTTTCATATGCTTGTTTGCCATTTTTATATCTTCTTTGGAGAGATGTCAGGATTTTTGCTCATTTTAATTGTCATTATTATTTTAAGAGATTTAGTTTTTCTTTTCACCAAATTTACTTATTTTCTTTTCTTCTTATCGGTTGCTAATTTTGTTTGTCTCATGGGCAGATGTCATCTCTATAATACTTTTTTTTTTAACATTGAGGGGTTTTTTTGCAAAGTATTTGACCATTGATTTATAAATATTCTTTGTATACGCAAGAAGAATGTGGATTCACTAGACTTGATCACAGTGTGTTTAAAATGTCTCTCACTACCAATGAGACATTAAATTGTTTAAACTTTCTACAACTTTATTGCTTTTGTTGTGTTTTGACCTATCACTAATTAAGAGTAGCATTTTAAATTCACGCACCCTGGTGGTAATTTTTAAAGCTTTTTACTGTTGTCTTAACAAATTTGCTTTATATATTATGTGGACATTATAGGTGTATAAAGATTTGACTTCATATAACTTCCTGGGGGGCTGAATATTTTCTTATTATATAGAAACCCTTTTTATTCTTAATGCATTTTGTTCTATATTTTGTTTATATTTTGAATAATATAAACACAGTAATCTTTCAGTTAACATTTTATTGCCATTCTCTATCTCTTTTATTTTAATCTTTTCTTATTGTGTTTAAGTAAATCTCTTGTAAAAAGTATAAAGCTTATTTTAAAAAACACTACTGACAATTGTTTTTTAAATAGAACATTTAGTCTATATAATTTTAATTTGATAATATATATACTTTCTGTTTATTCTGATTTTGATATTTTTCTTGTAAGTTTTTTAATATCATTTTCCACTTAACTTTTAAACTACTTTTCATTCCTCCTTTTTTCTTCTGGTGTTTTCTGCTATCTATCTATTCATTTATTCATTCATTCATTCATTTCAAGCATTATCATTGAACCCTTACCATTTTATGCAAGATAAAATGTAAATTTAATGTCTTTAGCCTCTCTCTAAATAATAGTTTAGGATCTTTTAAACTACATCAAAACATTTATAATTTGAATAGCTCTTTTCCCCAAACTTTTCAATCTGTTTTTTTATACTCTATATACTACACATTATCCTTGTTAATATTTTCTAAAGACAAACTACAGACAAATGCATGTTTGCTCAGATTTCTTCTATCTTAGATATTTATGGAATAACTTTTGTTTTTGAAAATATGTCCATTTGAAATTTTTCTGTGTAATTTTTATGGTAGTAACTGCAGTTTTTGATGGAAAATATATTTATTTTTCCTTTGTTCTTGAAAGGTGGTATTTAGTACACAAAGTTAAAATTTGACAGTCATATTTACCCAATTTTGAAGAGATTACACAACTGAATTTGCACTTTCTGTCTTGCTGATTTGATGTTCTAATCATCAAATTGTCATTTATGCATCAATAATCTCTGACTTAAGTTAATTTTTCAGTTTCTCTGCAATGTGTCTACATGAGAATTTTATTTTATCCTGCTTATTACACCCTATACTTTCTCTTTCCATAGATTCATCATCAGTTTTGGTTAATGCTCAGTTACTATTTGCTTATATAGTGTCTTAGCAGTCTTTCTATGTTTTCTCTGTGACTCTCATTATACATGTGTAAAACTTGGGTATACATATTTCTTAACCTTATTAAAAATGATTTCTTCTTATCTTTTTGGGTTATGTTCTGAGTAAATTTTAAAAAGTCTCCATTTAGTATTCTTTCTTTAGCTGTGGCTAATTTCTATCTAATCCGATCACTTTCTTGGTCATATCAATTATTTTATTTTTTCACTTGCTAAAGTTTTATTTTTGTTATTTTTCAAACCTGACTCATAAATTCAGGAAATGTTTTCTTATTTAATTTTATGTCATTTAAAAAGCTTCCTTAAATATTTTCTTTAATATTTATTTTATTTTCTTAAATTCTCGGGGCCTGCTTTTTTTTTACATAGAGTGAAAAACACGTTCCATGCAGAATTTAATTTGCATTGTAGTGCAGGATCCTATCAAAATAACTACTGTGCCTTAGGACAGAAATTGAAATTCATCCTATTTTCTTACTGGAGAATTTGAATTTAGAGTATTTAAAAAATAATTTCACTAGTATTGTGTGTAAACTTTTCTATCATCTGCATATAATAAACTTTTCCCATTGAAAACAAATATCCTAGCAAGCATAGTAGTCCATCAAATGACTGTGTTGTAAATACCTAATCATTTTATGGTGCTGTGTATATCAACAGTTTCTGGTGCTACAAAACTATCATAAGATCAAATTAATTAATAATTTATACTGCCATTGGCAATATATAAAAGTTATTTTTTCACTGGAACAAGATGTGGTCACATTTTTTTTCTTCTGGTGTAGCAATTTAGTGCCAAAAGGTATACCTACACACAGTTAATATTAATTTAATTATGAAAAAGTGTGAACAAACCTTTATTATCTTCCCTTTGTGAATTATTTGATCAAATACTTTACCAATTTTCAAACACAAAGTTTAGGTATTTTTCTAATTTCTTTTGGTGCACTCTTAATAAATTAATGATTTGCTATATTGTACAAATAATTTTCTTATTGGAAAATAAATTTGAATTACATATTATATACAAATTTTTTAGTTCTTCTGATGCCAAAAACAAGTATGTGTACTTTTTAACTGTGCTATTTCTTACAACTTTGAATTTAATGTTTTTCCTTAATTTTGATACAGTTTATTTTCTTCCAGTTTTACTTAATTTTCAACTTTATACTCATTTTTATGACTTTTCTTTCTTTTTTTTTTATTAGTAAATTTGCTGGGAAGTCATTGGTTAGTAAAATTACATAGGTTTCATGTGTACAATTTCATAATAGATCATCTATGTGTGTTTGCATTGTGTGCTTACCACCCGGAGTCATTTCTACTTCCATCACTATATATTAATATTATACTCATGTTTAATAAAATCTTTATAATGTTAGCAGATGTAAAACAGTCCCAAATTAAGTATCTTTAAACCAAAAATAATTAATATATTTTTTCAACAGTATGTATTGAATAATCTTTTTATTCTCCATTAATTTGTAATGGTTTGCTTTATAAACACCTGACTTTCACTAGTTTATTCTATTTGTTTATATATTCAGTTTTATGCCATTAGCACAGTTTTTTAAAAATGTCCTAGTAAATGATACGTCAATGCACCCAGTTGCACAAGCTGAAAAGTGGGTATGATTTTTGATGTTTTGTAAATTTCCCATTTTCATTTCACATATTTTTATTCTTGATTCTATTGTCATACTTCCTGCCAAACTCAAGTACAAATTCCCATCACCTTTTGCCTAGTCTCTAGATATAGCACCCTAACTGGTTTCTTAGCTTTCAATTTGATGTTCTATTAAATTCTCCATAGGCTGACAGAGCCATATTTTTGAAGCATAAATCAATCATATTGCTTTCTTGTCCAAAACCTTTCAATTGTTCTTTACATCTGTGTTTGTACTACAAAGTATTATCCAAAACACCATTCTCTATATTTATCTCTTCTCTTACAAAACATTTTTCCCACTAGTCACTTCTATATCTTTATTTACTATATTTATTGCTTTTATTCAAGAATTACAATGTTAAGAAAAGTAAATATGTACATGAATTAACTATATTTTTATCAACAAAGACATTAATCTCATTAAAAATTAAACATTGAAGTAGTAAGTGATATCACAAACTTGAACAAAACCAGTCCTGGATTTCAAGTCGTCGTCAATCTAAAGAAAGACATACAAAAGTAACCGAAACAAATATTAGAGTAGAAATGATCGCAATTCAGGGAAGGAAAATGGGAACATCTGAGGAAATGGTCAATTCCCACTAGAAGATAGTTCAGTAGTAAATTCCTAAAAAGCTGAAGTACATTTTCCAGTCAGACATGGCAAAAGAATGGCAATTCTTGTCAGAGAAAGCTATATGAACAAAGTTTAGTTTGAGCATAGGCAATGAGTAAAAACAGAGCAAGAGGTGCTTTTCTCCATCAAATACAATTTCTAAGCACCTACGATGTTTCAGGCATTGGTATAAGCACTGGACATGAAGTGATAAATTAAATAACTGATCTCAGAATACATGAAGCCTCTAAGGATTTGAAATACTTGTAAGGTAAGTGAAGAAAAGAACGAGCTAAGAAATTTGTATTTCATCCTAGAAACAATGTGGTGTTCTGAAATGACTTAAGCTGAAAAGAAATATTAAACATGTTTGCAATTTAGAAAGATCACCACAAGTGCTTGAAGGAAGGCAGATGGAGGAGTCTGACATTAAGACCAGTGAGATGTTCATTGCAAGTTTAACAGGAGTAGAAGTCAAAATGAGAAAAGAAGGTGAAGGTTAGGAATGTTATAGAATTAAAAAAAAAAAAGGATGTGGTCTAAGATTAAATGTAAGGGGTAACTGAAATATAGGACTCAGACATGATTTACAAATTTATAATATGGGTTACTGGCAGATGAAAAAGCCAAGTTGAAAGAGAAGAAATCTATGAGAAAGAATATGTATGAGGAAATGATGAAACCAGTTTAGGACATGGTCAGACTCAAGTGTCCTTGGATATCCAAGTAGAAAATAGTAAGAAATACAATAAGATGCACCAATATTTTATTACACCTTATAGGATGACAGAGTATCTAAATCAGGATTCATTGTCCACCACCAGAAGAAAATCTAATTATTATATATAAAATAGATGTGAACTTATACTTGATAGTGTTATGATATGACAATAATAGTCAGAGATCTCTATTTTACTACTCAGTTACAGATCATTACAAGAACATAAACCCATTAGGGACTAAAATTATTATTTCTCTTTCCGTAGAGAAATTCTTATGGACTGCACTAATAAAACATTGCTGGACCAGGTAATTTATTTTCTATGTACTTGTATTTATTTATAATTAATGTTTTCTTTTTGTGTTTGGAAATAATAAAGGCAACACATTACCATAGTCAAAAAGTAGTTAGAAGATCAAGGTTGTCAATGGAAAAGAAAATTCAGATGTTCTCATTTCAAACTGGCTAAAGAATAATTTTTCTTTTATATTGAAAAGTATTTAATAATGAAATCTACACATTTTCCAAAAGCAATTCCTAAAAAGCAGCAACCAAATTCACACTTTTCTATCTCCTTTCATGTAACAGAAGACAAATAAAAAGAAATAAACCTTTTTCTCTCTGTTCTTGTTTTAGTTTATTGGTTGAGTGGTTTTCAGTTACTGTGCATTAAATCATACATGCTAGCCTGAGTTCTTTTGGTTTAAATACATCTGTCCCTAATATTTTTCAAAGATTTGTATTATGCAACCTGTAGTGATTTTTTCCCTGGACTTTGTATGGTATATTCAAATATTTTATGATTATTTTTAAAATGTTGTCAACATCCAGGGTTTAAACAATTCATACATATTAATAATAGCAAGTTGTTTTATGACCTTAGTAATGACTATACTAGCATATTTATTCAATTGGGTTGTGAATATCTGTGGAATTTTTGGCATTAGGCTCTAAGGCTACAATGTAGTGTGTTGAATAAGCATGAAAGGAATAGCAGTCTGTATTTGTTTTAAATGACACGCATAATAGGCAGAATATCAAAATAATGGTTAAATTTCAATCTCAGTATTCACGGGTCACTTGTCACAAGCTACAATATGTCATGGTTCTTTTGGGTCAAAATAAAAAACAAAAGCAACCTGAAAAGCAGTCATGTTTTCAGATGTTTCTACAATAGTCTGCTCTTTGGGCAACAGAATTTCAGAGACTGTCCAAAACATAGCAATTTGTCAACAATTTAAAAATAGGTTTGTGACATGATGGATTTGACAGTATAATGCAATAATAAACATACAGTAGGATGCTGATTGTACAGAAAATTATCATTGGTAGGTGCCCTTCCCTGCAATTAATTTCAAATGTCTGTTGGGAAAATTCTGATTGACAAAATGATTATGGGTGGGTAGATGGACAAAATACATGTTATTGGTGTTGTCATATACCTTTTTGTACATTTATAGAATCAAAATTAAATGATGCCTACAAAATAGAGGAGTTTCAGTCATTTCCCCTTCACTGAAAAGTGCAAGTAAAATGTGATTTCTTTAACATTGTAATAGGTTGCAGCATTGAATTGAAACAGATTTCAGATTTGGAAATGAATGAAACCAATAAAACAAAGGTTTTTCTACCTGCCACACACACCCTGTAGAAATTTCCACTGTCATTTATTTTGTACCCCTGAGATTCATCATATTATGAATAGCTACATATAAATTTAAACATTGTCATATTGTTATAGAATTTATGAAATGGCCAATAAAATTAAAATAGACATTCTGTATATAATTTCATTTAATAAATTAATTAATCTTTATTGAGTATCTTCAGTATGTGAATGTTTATATAATATTTTATTATAATTACTTAAATTATGTAGTATATTGGTTAAACATCAAAGAAAAAGGAACTATAGAACCCTCAAATATATGAATTTCAATATGCATCTTAATAACTAACCAGATAATCTAGATAGTGTAAAATTGTATGAGATATTGTTCTAAATTTGGAGAAATAGATGTAATTTTTTTTGTTTTTTTGTGAGGACAAGATGAACTTAATCTTTTAATTTTTTTTATTTGAAACATTTTTTGAGATAATTATAGAGACACATATGCTTGTAAATAACATACAGAGATATTGCATACAATTTCCTTCATGGAAGCATCTTGCAAAACCCTAATACCATGCCACTACTGTATTGACATTGATGCAGTCTACTGACTTTGTTCAACATTTTCTAGTTTTAATTGTACTTGTGTGTGTACATGTGTATTTAGTTCAATACAATTTCATCAGATGTGTAGGTTTATATATTCACTGCTGCAGTCAAGATACAGAACAGTTTCATCCCACCACCCAAGCTCCACTCACTGCTCCATATCTAAGCCCTGGCAACCATTAATCTGCTATCCATTTAAAAACTGTTTTCATTTTAAAAATGTTTTATATATAGGTTATTACAGTATTTAACTTTTGGAATTAGCTTGTTTTCACTCAGCAAAATTCCTTAGAGATTCATCAAAGTTACATTATCAATAGTCCTTTCTTTTTTATTGTTGAGTCGTATTCCATGGAATAATATGTATTATGGTTTGTTAGGCCATTCAGCAGTTGAAAGCCATCTACTGTCTCTGATTTTTGGTTATTATGAAGAAGACTGCTACGACCATTAATGCACAGGATTTTAAATGTTTATAAGTTTTCATTTGTCTGGCATTTATCCAGGGATGGAATTGCTGGGTCCTCTTGTAATTGCATACGGTAATTTATAAGAAACTGCTGAACTGTTTCTAAAGCGTCCATAAAGTTTAACATCTCACCAGCATCCTCACCAACATTTCAGATTGTCACTTTTTTTTAACTTTAGCCATTCTGGTAGCTAGTTGTATAGAGAGTTATCATTGTGGTTTTAATATGCATTTCTCTAATGGCTAATGATGGTGAACATCCCTTCATATGCTTTATTTGCCATCTGCAAAACCTTTTCTGTGAAATGTTTCCTTGTGTTTTTTGTTTTTGTTTTTGTTTTTTGCTCATTTTCTAATCAGATAGTTGTTTGATGTTGAGCTTTGAGGGTATCATATAATACTGATATTAGCCCTTGTCCTTTTTCAACTGTTGAGCTTTAAGAGTCTTTATAAAGTATTCATATTAGCTCTTTGTCACATATATGAAATACAAATATTTTATCCAGCTCTTTGATGAGTCCTTTTTTTCTTTACATATATGGTCTTTGCAAAATAAAAGGTTTTAATATTAATGAGACTCAATTTACAATTTTTTTCTTATATGCATCATGCTTCTGTTGTCAAGTCCAAGAACTCTGCATGGCCCAAGGTCTTGATATTATCTCTATGTTTTCTAAATTATTTTTAGTTTTATGTTTTACCTTTAAGTCTATGATCAATTTGACTTAAATTTTGTGCAAAGTGTAAAGTTTCAGTAAAGTTTTATTTTTTATTATTGGATGTCTAGTTGTCAAGAATGAGTTTGCTTTCTCCATTGAATTATAAAATTAATTACATTTTTATCCTTTGTCAGTTGTATACATTTCATGTGTCTATTTCTGGGTTCCTTATGTTGCTCAGTTGAGCTTTGTCTTTATTCCTCTGTCGATACCACAGTCTTGATAACTGTAGCTATATAATAAGTCTGTTGGTGTGATTCTTTCTTATTTGTCAAGATTCTCTTAGCTATTTAAGGACTTGTGCCTTTCCAGATACATTTTAGAACTACTTCAGTTATGTCCAGAAATTTTCTTCTGGTATTTTCATAGAAATTTAATTTAACCTATAGATTAATTTGGGAAAAATTGACATATTTACTCTCTTGAGTCTTCCAAACTATGAGCACTATAACTTTCTATTTATTTCTTTGATTATTTTTAATAAAATTGTTGTCATTTTAAAAATATTGATACCTTACTACATGTTTTATTCAGGTGTGTCTAAACTTTTGACTTCCCTGGGCCACATTGGAAAAAAAAAACTGTCTTGGGTCACACATAAAATACACTAACACCAACAATAGCTGATGAGCTATGAAAGGTCCATGCATAATTTTTGGAATATTTAAGAAAGTGTGAATCTGTGTTGGGCCACATTCAGAGCCATCCTGGGCCTCATGTGGCCCATTAACCACAGGTTGAAAAAACTTGCAGTGCGTATGTATATATCTACATGTTACTTGTTAGTGTAAAAAATGGTGATAGATTATGTGTTGATCTCCTGTTCTGCCACCTTTTTAAACTAATTTGCTATTTCTAGGAGTTTACTTACAGAGTTTTGGCATATTCTATGCTGAAAGTCATATTCTCTATAATTTAGAGTAATTTCATTTCCTCTTTTCAATCTTGATAACTGTAATCCACTTTCTTGCCTTATTCCAGTGCCTTATTCACCCATATATCATATTTTGTATTTGAGTTTATAACTTTAATGTATAGGATTTAAAACAAGCATTATTAGTCAGTCTACTTTTTTAACATATTCTTTTATTGTTAGACTTATTAGAGTGACATTGGTTAGCAAGAATTACGTAGGTTCCAGGTGTACAATTCTACAGTGCATCATCTATTTGTTGCATTATATGTTCACCACCCAGTGTGAGTTCTCTTTCCATCACCATATATTTGGCTCCTCCTCCCTCTTCACCCACCTCCTCCTCATTTGTCCCCAGGTAACGACTAAACTATTGACTGTGTCCATGAGTTTTTTTCAGTCTATTTTTTTAATGTACTATTCTCATGGTTACCATTAAAGTAGATTTAATAAAAGTATTGATATGTATATTTAAATTATGAAAGCTATACGTGTTTTCTATATAAAACTCAGAAAAACCTGGGAAAAGGAAAATACAAAACATCTCTATTCTTACTATCAAGACTTAACTAATAATAGTCTTTAATTGTATATTGAAATAAAAACAATATCAAAATAAATATTTTTAAAACTAGTGAAATAATGGAATTGGACATTCTTTAGAAGCATAACTATTTTTATTTTCTGCTTGGTAAAGTGTCTTTTCTTATACATTGTCAAATTTTATAGTGAAGTGGAGTTCCCTAGTGGTGTAGTGGCTAAGGCTTCGGTACTGTCAACAGTGCAGCCTGAGTTCAATTCCCAGCCAGGAAACTACCCACATTAAAAAAATATATATATATAGTGAAGGACTAATTTGAGAAGAAGTTTTAAAATTAGTCTTTCCTATAACACATAGATTATCAAAAATAAAACTATCGAAAAGAAATCAAATCCAGAAGTTTCAGCTTAATTGCAGCTTCTTTAGAGTTAACTGAACTACCCGTATAATCAATCCTTTCTCTTTGTATCTTAGAAATTTTTCAATACTGCTTACTACCTCTATAACATTTTCCTGGTTAAGACACATGCCATCAAGCAGAAATACATTACATTGTTTTCACAAAAAGAGGTACAACTAGAAATTAATTAAATGAGTTATTCTTTATATAAAGTATTAAGAACAAATATGTGCTTACTGCTTACTACATGGGACTTTATATATTTTAATACTTTTTAAATTATCTACTTAAAATAAAAGTTGTAATTTTTAAAATATTACTAGTGACTCATAATTTTATAATAAAATTATAATTTTGCAATGGATATAGTCTTTATCCAGATACAGAAATATAATGAATACAGAAAAAAGCACTGTTAGACACATCATAGTTAAATTTTGGTGATGTTGAAAACTGATGGAAACTGAAGACAAAAATGCCATATTGAAAGTAGCCATAGCCCCCAAAAATATTAGAATGTGGGAGGAAAATGACAATTAACTTTTTTGTTTCTTATAACAATGCTGAAAGAACGTTTTACAGAATAAGATATACAAAAATACCAGTTTGGAAAAAATTGAGGCTGTTTATAAACTGTAATTTCTTTAATGACAGACAGTGCATCTTTAGTTCCCCATGATTTGCTTTATTTAATGTAATTGTGTAGTATTTTAAACATTGGATCTTAGTTTTTGTACATCATACCTAAGTTATGCTGAACAAAATTTAAACTTATTTTTAAATCTATGAAGAAAATGTGTAGAAGTTTAAATGAGATAATGTATATAAATTGCTTAACATAGTTCCTGTTTATCAATAAACCAATGATACCTAAATTCAGTTTTTAAATTAAAAGATCTGTAATTTGTGTATCTATTTTTATTTTAAAATTTTATATGCTTTTAATTTGTGTTATTTTGTAGGTAGATGGATAGAAAAATAGGTAAGTGTACCTTTATAGTTAATCTTGTTATATTAACACAAAGTGCAGATATCCCAAGTTTGAATGTTGTATGTGTATGAGCTATTCATCAAAATCATAGAATTAGTTCTTATTAAGTGTAAAAAGAAACCCCAGTACATGTACTGACAGTGCTAGGCTAGATTCAATATTCTAAAAACAGTTAGATATCTGGAACTAATGGGGACAAATTGCCAGGTCTGCTACTGACTATGCCTGTCTGTAATCACTGTAATAAACAAATGTGAAGATTGTCTCTGGAAAAAGTAAAAACAAAAATCTGAATGGGCAACAACTTTCAGGATTTGAACAAATACAATTTTGGATAACTTTTATCATTCAAATTTTATAATTTAGAAACAAAATTAATAGATTCATCTAACAAACATCCATAAGGTGGCATTTATTTTTAAACCTCTGAATGTTAAATGACTTTAAATGAGAAAATCAAACTCCCTATGTATATGTACAATTTGCAATTCAATTCTGTATAAGTTCTTCACTAAAAATAATTAGGTAGAAAATTATTCCCCAAGTGTACACCTTAAGTCAGTACCACATAGGAGATTATGCTGTATGATCCTTTTGCTACTTTCTCTTTAGTGAGCGAATGAAGAACTGGGTCTTACAATGTATGAAAACAAGCAGAAATGAATGACTAAAATTACTTGTAAGTTTCTACAATCATAGAAAGGCAAACAGTGATAATAACAATTCAAAAAAATTTTTTATTTCAATATATACTGTGTGTAGAATCTGGTCCTTTTTTTTATTTATACACATATCTTCTATAAAGGAAAATTCTTCAGGTACTAATAATTTTTCCTTTATGTAATTCTGCCTTCATGCCACTCTATTGGTCCTCTATTTGCAAAAACTTGTAATATGAGATTGTTTATGGATTAATCAAGAATTAACAGAACTTCTATAAAACTAGTATATTATTATGTATTAACCTTTGGAATGACTAGTATGCCATATGTTATGTGATTAATGATGGGAACACAGAATATTTCCATCTGGCCCAAAATATGTTTAGAAAATAGGCTTATAATCTTGGTATCTGATAGGAATTGCATTTAGTAGCATAACAAGTAAAACAACCTAAAATAATAGTGGTTTGAACAAATAATATTTTACTTCTCTATTACCCATAATAATTGCACAAACAGGGAGTGCAAAATGGCTTAAGAATTTCTACCATTCTTGAGGGACTGAGGCTTCATCACATCTCAACTCCAGTATCTCTGAGATATATATAGTTAGCGTTTCCTTTCTCCCAGATGATTTTAGCCATCATATCCATGTACCAAGTAGCGAAACTGACGAAAGAAGAAAGAAAAAAATGCAGCCTCCTTTTTAAGGAGACTTCCTGAAAGTCCCACAAAACTTTTACACTTACTTTAGTTACATGATCACATATGGCAGCAAGAGAAGGTTGGAAATACAGACATTTAATTTGACACCAATGGCTTCTATTGCTCAAGAGGAAGTGGAGAATGAATTTTGGAGGACAATGAGTAGTTTTTATTTCAGAATTTGAAAGATTAATATTCTCAAAACCTCATTTATAAAACATGGTGAGGTATATGTATTTAAAAATTATGGCAAGAAGCAGGTCAGACTCTATAAATATCTATAATATTTGACAATTTGCATCTATTTGTACTTTTCTACAAATCTTAGCCTAATGGTATTTATTGACTAATGACATAGTAATAAGTTACTTTTAGTTTATAAATGAAGTCCTAATGTTTGTTTCCTTTTTTAAAAAATTTACTTTGCATAACTGCAGGAAGAAAAGAGGATATCCAATTTGCTCTGCCCTCTTCAACCCAGGAAACTTAAGTAGAAAAACTCCAGATAATAGTAGGACAGATGGACAGAAATTTATGTTTTGGTGGGAGCAGAGGAGGGCAATCAAGTTACAATGAAAGTTAACAGTGAAAACCTTACACAGTAAATTTGAAAAGTCCCTTGATCTGATTTATACATATGGAGTTTGTATTCTTTGAATATGTTACAACCATGTATCTTGATCCTTTGATTTATGGTAAACTTATAGTGTATGTGCATGTTTACATAAATTTTATACTTTACTAATAATATTAACACCATTGGCTTGTCTTTGCCATTTACTCTTGATCCATCTTAAATTTAGTTTCTTCATTTGTTGCATGTGTGTGAGAATAATTGTACTCCCTTCTGTGTTGTGAGGATAAAGTGAGATAATGAGTAAAGGGCTTAACATAATTCAGTAGCATTACCATTTTTGTAATTATGGTATTATTTGCTAGACAATAATTTAGTATGCTGTGAAAGATTAAAAATAGATGAAAAAGGTTTAGGAAAAGATTAGAAATTGTGGGGAAAGTTCCCTATGCTCAGTAAGGCTTTAAAATCACCATTCTTCCATAATGGTCACTATTCTAATACTATATAGAATGATAGGTTTCAATCAATACTAAACTATTTTATAACTTGCATATTTTGAATATGAAAGCAGAAGCATAATATCACATAATTAAATATACATATATATAATATATTCATTAGCTCAATGCTCAGTATAGGAATGCATGCCTAACCAAATCTGAGTTTGCAATTTAAAATCTAGCTGAAGTAAAATCTATCAGATCTATCATCTCTGTATACAGAGGACTCACTTTATTAGACCTGGGTTCACAGTGAAGATTAGATTTATATTAAAGTGAGGATAAGTTATGTGAAACTGTTTATATCCACAAATTACTAGTCCTATTTTGCTACTCCAAAACTCATATTACTAACTTAATAGTTTTAGATTTATTCTAAACTTATCCCTCTTTTCATATTATATATTATTACTAATTTTAAAAGTGTGCTTCCTATAAACTGGAAAGTCAGTTATAATTTATTTTGTACAGGCAATTAAGGCATTATTATTTCATGTTTATATGGCAGTTCATATTTTAAAATTTCATTATAATAATTAGTTATATAGTAACATTACCTTAAATATTTTCTAATATTAAAATATTCCCTGGAGACCTACTTCAGGAAATGAGACAATGCATTTCATCTCAAAATTTGGCATTTAATACCTTTTCATTTAAATTATAAAACTATTGTTATTAGCTTTGTATGAGAATTTGTACAATATTAATGTACAAACTAATTATCTGCCTGACTAGAATATACTTGGAATCATAATAATTGTTTTATTGTCTTCACATTTTAAAACACCTTATTGATTACTATTTCTTTCCCTTTTAATTTTGCTCCTTAATCTAGCTTTGTTATCTTGCCTTTGAGGACTTTGTTTTTTCTCCAATTCTCTTAAGATTAAATTTTTTCAAGGACAAACTGATTTGTCCTTAAGTAATTCACATCTTTGATAATTTCCCTTCATTTCCTAGCATAGCCTGTGTAGCAACTATTCATCTAACATCCCCATTCCACGTCCTCTGAATCTTTAACAAGAATGTAAATAGCTGTACCTGGATCCAGTGATATGACAAGCTTTTCTTATACTTAGAATGTTGAACAAATAGTTCTTTGACTCACATATACTTAGAAAGCTGAACTTCTTTGGTTAAAATATAATGTGAACTGAGTCTAAATAAAGTACTTTAATACACATGAATATTTTTTTCTCACACATCTAATAATTTTTGTCCATAAAAATGTATTTCTTTTATCATGAGTTTTTAATCTCCATTTGTATTTTATTCATCAGGTGTGAGCATTCTTTAATGTTCAAAGAGGGAATTATGAATGGGCACCTTACTGTGAAGGGAAGTAGTGTTGCAAGTTAAGTCATGATTCAACCAACTGTGTAAACTGAATAAGCAGTAAGAACACATTTTGCAAAGCAATGAGCATTTAGGCAAGTGCAGTTCTCACTGAAACATATTTCATGGGTGGTTGGCCTTATACCTCATTTTACACCTAAAATTGGGTGGTATGCTTATAATGACACAAATAAGAAAACAATCATTGACTCTGATCATTGCGCACAATGTGGTGGGTAAATCCTCAGAAGGAAATGATGATAATATTTCAGTTATTACAAATAGTTGCATTTCTTTTACTTATGGGTAACAGAAAAGTAAGGAGGAAAAAGAAATAAATTCCTTAAGTGACTTGATTTAAACATAGTGATACTTATTCAAATGACCTCAACTTCACCATGGTTTTTTGAAGTGGGAGGTGAATGACCTCCAAATAAAGAGAGAAGTCATAGAATGCAGGTGAAGGTCTAAGCAGTAAATAAGTTTTAGCTCAATACTGATTATCGATCATGCCTGCTGTTACTTATATTTAATCTAGTGACTATAACTTCAGTTGAATAGCAATTATGGTAGAGTAATGTTTGATAATAGGACAGATCCATCTTAGATTCTATATAAGGAAAAAAGATACTAGAAGCCAAAATACTCATTTAAGATCTCATAACATAAATCTGTATTAAAGATCTCATTGAACAATCAACTTCATGAGTAAGAACTCCTATCACTTAATTTCATGTATGTGAACTCAGTTCAAATTCAAAGAAGCTTTTGTTCTCCAGACACTTGCATTGTTTTAACTATAATCAGAATGCTCTTAAAGTTTGGTATACTTAGAATTGTAGAAATGATTGGTAAGGAAGTCATGCTGGAATCCCCACAAATGGCCTACACTCAAATTGAGAACATCCTGCAAAATAGCAGTTTGCTCTGCAAGTTAGAAAACTGTACAATTTTCTTTTATCTATTTTCAGAACTATAAAATCTTCATAATCAAGTTTCTGCCATGATCTTCTGGAGTGTACAGTCTAAAAGAAGTACTGTTATTCCTTAATGTTAAACTATGTGACCAAAAAAGCAATATGGAGTGGAAAATTGTCCATATGTATCTCAAAAAGAGCAAGTTTACGTATGTGTACATTTTACATACATTCTAATGATCAGATAAAGTATGTATGAGATAAGATAGCATTTGAAATAAAATATCTAAAACATGAATTATTGGGAGAATGTATAGTCCTTTCTAGTAAGTACTTAACAGTACCATCATTAACTAGAATTCATCATTTATATTAGAAAAATGCATTATGTTCTGCTCATTAACTATGTACAGTGCCAATATTTTTGTTTCATTATCGATTTCACTTTCAGGAGGACTTATGAGATTAATTTGAAGCAATTACTTTTTTCTCCTAATATTATAAGGGAAAAATGTTTTGTAAAAATTGCTCTCAAAGGCTTTGAAAATGAAAGATATATAATACATTCAAATGTTTCACTTAATCTTATAATTGCCCATGACTGAACATCCATATGTGTGAATAAACTAATGCTTAATTGTCTTTAGAAAGTAAAATCAACTATCATAGAAGTTCTATCTTTAAGTACAGGTGAATTAAATTTTTTAATAATGCATCCAATTAGCTGATAACACATTTTGATAATGTATTATTGGGAGGTCAGTATTTCCAGATACTTAAAAATTATTTGTTGTCATAGAAACCAACCACTCATCTGTAATTCAGATCAAAAGAAAGCTATTAAAATATGCTGAGCAAGTAAGAATTGCTGCTCTGCTCCACTGGAGATGGCTTAGAAACATTATGGCTCAGAACTCAAAATGAAAACTTGTGACAATGGGAAGAGACCAAAAAAGTGGTGGAGTTTTCTTTGTGAGAGCAGTATAAGAGCAGGACAAAACAAGCTAGGAAAATAAAGAGCTGGGAGCTATGAATAGTGTCAGAGCATGAAAAAGCTTTACTCTTATGCTTAGTGTCTTATTATTCTTAAGTATATTAATTACTTCTAAATCCTTAAGCAAAAGGCTATTATAGCTCTATTGCAAACATTTCTTTTGTTACTGTTAAATTTATTGGAGTGACACTGGTTACTAAAAATTACATAGGTTCTAGGTGAACAATTCTACAACACACCATCTATGTGTTGCATTGTGCACTTAACCACCCAGTCAGTTCTTCTTCCATCACCGTATAGTCGACACCTTCTCCCTCTTCCCCCAACCTCCTCACCCCTTGCAAACACTTAGTTTAAAAAATCTGTTTTTAACTCTGGGTGGTAAGCACACAATGCATTATAAAAGATGATCTTTTAAAGAAATGTAGGCTTGAAACCTATATAATTTTGCTAACCAATGAAACAAAAAAATTTAATTAATAAAAAATTAATAAAATAAATAAAAATATACAGTCAGTTCTAACATTAAATCACTAAAGCAAATTTAAAATTTTTGGCACTATACTAAAAAAAAACAGAAAAGAACATGTTATTTAAATAATGAGGGTAGTACTATATCGGTAAAAACTAGCACAGCAGATTTTTTTTCTCCTCAAATCAACCCCAATGATGACATGCTAATTTCTAAACAGATGAACATTTTTACCAAATGATGAGAGATAATCATAGTTTGCTCATACAAACATTATAAATATACATAAGATTTATTTTACAGCACACAATAGTCTAACCGGGCTTGAGAAGGCAAATCACAAAGTTGTGAATTTGGCATTTTCAGCTAGTTATTTCTCTCTGCTGCAAAGAATGTGGTCACAATTATTGTTGGGAGGCTGCCTTGTCACCATCCCTGCTTTGGTCACTATTGTACAACTGTGATAGAACATTCATGTCCTTAAGAAGTATGACTTAGCAAAAAGCCTCCCACAAATCCTCCAGATAGTACAGTGTATCTGTGTGATTTATCTGTCACCTCTCCAATGAGTCCAATCTTTGACTGAGGTGCTTTTTCCTTTTCTTATTTATTGATCTGTTTGTTTATTTTATCCTCTTAATTCTCTTTCCTTGTTGACTTACACATAGTCACTGTGACAGGCATTCTGAAGGAGAACAAAACCACCACCTCTGCAAATGCTGCAAATTTTCCAACTTTCTGGAACACAAATCACTGCCAGTTACTCCACCCATTACAATCTGCCAAGCTACTGTTTTTCTACCACAGGTGGAACTGTGGCCAAACACTGTACTCCACCATGGTGCCTTCTCGCATACTCGGTTAAATTCTCATTTTGTAAAAGTTGTCATCACTTGCATTTTGGAGAGGTAAAGGTTTTTAGTTAATGTGATGCCACAGCTCTGTGGTTCTTTTATGTCTCCTTTCTGCCTCACACATGTCCCTGAGTTGATCACTGTGTCTTCCATTTTCAATATTAGTCAAAAGTCAGAGGGATAATAGAAATAGGTTTGGATGGGAGTAGATTACCAAAGGGACAGGTAAATTCATTTAACGCCTACACTCCCACTCCATATGATAAAGATATTATAACTAAGGGAGACTGGACTTTGAAAAGATCAGGTACAAGAATGGAGGTCAATGGAACATCCTGATGAGCTGTCACCTGGTTACAAGTAGGCAACCAGGAATGGCCTACTCTGACAGCAACAGAGACTCCCTGAATACAGTAATACAGACATAATCCAGGGACAAGTTTCTGCACATCCATTCAAAGGCAAATTCAGTCAAAGTAGCCAGTAATGCCAAGGAAATGTGTCAAAAATAATTGAGACATGAAATAAATGAAGTCATTAAAAAAAGAGAAAGCATAGAAAAACATTAAAACAGAGAAAGAAAATAAATGGACCCAGGACAATGAATATTAAAATACATATTAAAAGCTTCAAAAGGAAATACCAAAAGGGAATGTTATTAAAAACATAAAGCACTATACAAGGGAATATGATTAGATGTGTATAATGTGTATTAAAAGTATATAAACTCAACCTTATTATGCATATAAAAGATATGTCTTAAGAAGATATGTCTTTTTTTTTTTTTTGCTTTTTGGTATGTGGGTAGCTCCCTGACTGGGAATCGAACCCAGGCTGCAGCGCCGACAGTGCCAATGCCGAAGCCTTAAGCCACTACACCATCAGGGAACTCCCAAGAAGATATGTCTTAAACATGAAAGTAGGGAAAAAATTTTATCAGATAAATTTAAGCAATAAGATAACCAGGGTCAGACAAGATATAATGCAAAACCAAAATGTTAAAAATACAAAAATATAATTAAATTTCCAATACCATAATTCACAATTAAGTTAAATTGTGAATATCACCATAGAGCAAAGTAGAAATAATGATAAAGTAAGAATGGATGAAACCTAACAATTACAGGAAACATTAAAATACCACCCTCAGTCCAAGACAGGTTAAGTTTTGGAAAAAATGAATACGTACATGAGGATGGGAACAACAATCCATAAAGTAGATTTGATAAATATATCAAGCTTTTACCTAAATATATAGAAAATATCTTGCAAGCTTATGTGAAACATAAATGCATATTATTATCATTTTTTGCAGGGTGGGGGGTAGTTCCTTGGCTGGGAATTGAACTCAGGCCACGGTGTTGAGAACGCTGAATCCTAGCCACTACACTACCAGGGAACCCCATTATTATCATTTGTATATATCATATATTATTAATTTAGTTACACAAAACTCAATCATTATATGCTAGAAATAATACAAACCCCATCATTTTATTATGACATAACAAAATTAAAAACACAAATATTATTTTCCTAGAATATATTACTAAGCAGTTTTTTAATTATACTGAGAACTTAAAAAATAAAAATTAAATAATTTGGAGAACATAATAAAAAGGAAAACTATGTATCACAACTATGACATTATTTAAAAATAATCAGAGGAAACATTATAGATTTAAATTTTTACAATAAAAATAATTAAATATTTATAATATATAATAAATATTTAAAGCCAGAAAAAAATCACAAAATCAACTCAAAGAAAACAAAAGGAGAAGAGTAATAAAATTTAATTAATAAAATAAATGTTAAATTATGTGTGGGTTTGTGTAAAGCAGGGTTCAACAATTTAAAAAATTCTCAACTTTAAGTGTAAAACTGTGGTGGAATGTTTGATAGTTCCTGTGATTCTATTCTCTGAACAGAACAGTGCATAAAATTATTTTTCACTTCTATCTGTGATCAACAGTTTGGAAATAAGCAAATCAATAATAAAGGCACAAAACCTTAAGTCCTTCTTCAAATCCCTAGAAGTCCTCAGTCATCATTCCATTCTACTTCTTTTCTCAGTCATATGTTTCAAGGCAATGCACACAGCTACTATTTGTTCATTCCTACATGTCGTTTGGCCATTAATTCTTGCACACTCTTTCACTTCAACTCTTCTCCTTAATGTCAGTACCTTTCACACATCCAAGATCCGCTGAAATGTTACAGTCTCTGTCTGCTCAGCTCTCTTCAGCTTTGGGCTCTGTGGATGTGTGTGTCATTTCAGCAGTTTTAGCAGGTTTATGAAAATCTTCAATTGATTTTCTTCCTTTTACCCTAGATCACAGTCTACTTAGCAGGTGCCTTTAAAATATTCTCCTTTTTCTCTTCAGTTTTTCTTTTTTTAAATTACGCTGAGCATAATTATCTGATATTTCTATATCTTCTTACCTTAGGTGGACTCATCTAAACTGATGACATCTATATTTCTAGGTCAGAACTTTCTGCAGTGTTCCAAGAAATACATTCAATCTTCTCAAAATAAATATGTACCTCCAAACTCATCCTCTTCCACTTTGAAGTGTTATTTTTCTTGTCATTATTTCAGTGAATGAACACAATCTAGCCATTTGCCTAAAGGAGAAATCTAGTAGTTATCTGGCTTCATGTACCTCATTCTCTTGCACACCCAACCAGCCAATAAAGCTCGTGTATTTTAACAGTGTAACAATTTGGCTAGCTAGCTGCTACCCTATCTTTTCACTGTTATTGCCCTACTTTAATCTTCCTTCATTTATTTAATTTGGATTTTAACAATAGTAAATTACTATTCCTCTTCTCTCTAATGTGATTATCTCCAAATCATCTCTTATACTTCTTCCCCCCAAAAAAACAACTTTCCTCCCAAAAGAAAAAGAATACTTTTGCCTTTCTAATTATCTATTCACCATAGAAAAATGTTAAGAAATACAAGAATAAAAGAAAAAATAGCCTGTAATTCCAAATCATAAATGGTTTAAAACTATACATATTTAAATTTTTTATTACTTTTTCATCTTTTTATTATTAATATGATTGCTCTCAGTAGCCAGTAAGTTGCCTCTCACATACACACAATGCAAACATGTTAATAGGCTGGAATATTTATTTTTCAAATTTCACATACATTTATAGGGTCAACAGCAATATCTAAACACATATCTAATGCATGTGTCATTATTTCATATTCCAATTCATTCTTTATATAGAGTTTACTGCAGTCTGCTTTATTTACATTTTAAAACTCACAAGTCAATTGGTGGAAATCTACCTTATTTTAGAAATACAGTGTAAAATTCCGTTGTACTGCACTTCCACAATTTATTCAACTATTTCTATTAAGAAGCATTTCTTTTCAGGTTTGTATGTTTTAAATTTTTTTAAATCTTTTTTACTGTTAAATTTATTGGGATGACATTTGGTTAGCAAAAATTACATCGATTCCAGATGTACAATCCTACAATATATCATTTATGTGTTTCATTCTGTGTTCTGTATTTGACACTCCCTTCTGCCAGCCTTCACCCCTCCTTACTTACCCTCAGGTAACCACTAAATTATTGACTATGTTTGAGTTTTTGTTTCTTTTTTGCTTTCAGTTTTATATTCCACATATGAGTGAAGTCATAGGGTTCTTGGTTTTCTTCTGTCTGGCTTATTTCGTCTAGTATGATGGTCTCAAGGTCTATCTATATTGTTGCAAATGGCACTATTTCATCTTTTCTTACAGCTGAGTAATATTCCATTGTGTGTATGTACTGCAACTTCTTTAGCCAGTCATCTATCAAAGAACACTTTGGTTTTCTCCATTACTTGGTCTCTATGAACAGTGCTGCTATGAACACTGGGGTACATATATCTCTGTGGATTAAGATTTTCCAAATTTTTAGGTGGATACCCAGAAGGGGGATTGCTGGGTCATGTGGTAATTCTATTCTTTATTTTCTGAGGAACTTCTATACTGTGTTCCATAATGGTGTACCAATTTGCATTCCCACCAGCTGTGTATGAAGGTTTCTTTTCCTCCAAAGCATGTTTTATTAATAACTTTAATGCAGAAAAAAATGTATGTCTTAATATGTCCTTCTTAAAAAAATCATTCATGCTTTCAAATGAAATTTCAAAATCCTTAGACTTCATACAAATAAGACTCACAACACTGCACTTGCTGGCTTCTTTATTTCTTCCAATTGTTCCATATTTAATAATTGATCTAACAAAAACCTTCCTGTGAGCAGTTCTAAGAGTTAATAAACTTCCCCACACAAATTTAACTTTACTGAGGCTGTCTGGATTTGCATCAACCTTCTTCTTAGCCTTTTACGTTGACATTTCCTGAAGACACACTGAGAGACTTTAGACATGGCAGTCCAGGCTCAGCTTTAGAGCCAAAATCTTGTCAGTACCAAACTCGAAATCCAGGAAGGAATAGATATAATTTGAGTACAAAAATGACACAATTTTCAATATGAATTTACAGTTTATACCTTCAACAAGACAGAACATTTGAAAATGGACTTCTTGAGGGCACATCATGTCCCTGAAATATACTGCTCAAAACAATAGCTTGGCAATTGGTAATGATCTGTTGTTTTTCAATTATGGTGAAGTTCAATAAGACCATGCACAGCTAGTCTTCTGTTTTCATATCACGTAAGCAATTTCTTTTTGGCTAAGCTTCTGAGACTCAGAAAGGGTTTCACTAACAGTCTGTGGATGGCTACATAAGAGAGGACTTAAAAGAACAACTACAAGTATATAACACACACACACACACACACACACACACACACACACATATATATATATATATATATATGCATATATTCATACATTATAAACATCAAGACCCTATTATCTCAAAATAAAATGATTGGTTCAAAGGTTTGGAGTGGATTGGACTTGGAGATAGTTCAGTCACACTTGGTGTAAGAGGATGTTCATTTACTTTTATAAAGTTTAATTCACACAAGAGGATACATGCTTAATGAACATACTGAAAATGAGAATCTTTATTATTATTATTGTTATTATTATTATTTAGCTGAGAAACAAGTTTTAAACCTATTTGTGTTATTAACTATTTTGAAATTTTCTTATTGGTTTCTAGTATTCAGAATGGACATGATATTCCTTTCAAATATTTGTTTAAAACAAATGTTCTCAAGGATCTTTGTCTTATGATTCTCTTTACATTCTTAACAATTGTTAAGAATCCCAAGAGTTTTAGGCTATATGAATAACATCTATCAATATTTACCATATTAGAAATTGAAACCATCAGTTTATAACATGTTTAAATTAATAACAGTCCATTCAATGGTAACATAAACAACAAATATGCAAAAGTAATAACTTTTTACTAAATAAACCAAAAAATTGTGGTGAAAAATGTGGCATTGTTTTCATTCTAAAAAATACTTTTAATAGATGCTAGCTGGAATTCCGTCTGCCTCAATAGTTGACATATAACATTTTAATAATTACTTCTACATTCAGTGTGTTGTAACATGGTGTTTTGGTGGGTATATATGAGAAAATTTAGCTCAGACAGATATTTAGCTGAAAAGAAAAAAGCATCTTGATAACATTTTAAGGTATTTCTGAATATTTATTGATACTACATCAGAATTTGACAAGGAGTAGTTTTTTAAAAGTTGGTTGCATTGTTTTGCATTTTGAACAAATACCTTAAACTGGAATAATTTCGGGTGGTGGAGCCAGGTTTCTCAATATTTAAGAGGGAGTTAGAGTGAACAGTCATTCTAGTTTGCCAGGAATTGTCATGTTATTAGCACTGAAAATCTCACATACAAAAAATTCCTCAGTCTTGAGCAAATAAGAACAGTAGCTACCTTAGAAGTTACAAATATACAGGGAAACAAGAAAGAAATGTGTGACACTGGACTAGAGTTGAAAACATCTGTATGAACGAATATTTAGCGTAATATACATCGAGATCATCAGTTCCCAAGTGGTGGTACACGTACCCCTGGGGGTATATGCTGGGAGATTTAGGCGTATGTGAAAAATAATCAGTAATAGTGAAAAATCATGTAAAGTAAAATAATACAAATTGTTAGTTATGGAATCATAAATGTTAACTTTTAATCATTGTTAATGGAGACAGTTCGAATTTGATCACCACAGCGAATGATGATTGGTGGAAGCATGGCTATAAACCCTTTCCCTAAATTGCTCTTCTACCAATCATTACACACAGTTTTATAACAATGATTTGACAACATTTTTAGAACTTCCTTAAACATATAAATGTATATGTAGCCAGACTTTGATCAGTTTAGTTATTGACTAAGTAAAAGTGTGTTGTCTTTAATAGTGATTCTTTCCAAGTAGCTTTTTTATTTAATGTTTAACATAGTTTCAGTTATTATTGTCAGTGATTTTTAAATGTGTCAGTTATGGATCAGTGTTTGAAAACAGAAATGGTTAAAAAAAACAAAACTTGATATAGATTATAATGTATCACCAAGTACTTCTCAACATGTGTCTAGCTAGCAGTACACCCACACTAGGAGACAGTAAAAAGGTGCATGCCTCAGGTACTACACAAGAAAAGAAAATAATCAGGAGAGTGTATTAAATATGGATTTTTTCCTTTGTAGGGGATGATGATTCTCCTAAGTCTTTGAGTTTTGTGTGTGGCAAAATATTATTCAATGGTTGCATTAAACCCTTTCTACTCATGCAACATTTAAAAATTAAACATCCAATGTATAAAAACAAAAATCACATTATTTTCAATGCTTAGAAAAGCATCCAACTGTTACTTTATACATGATGATGTCAGGTAGAAAAGACAATGAGAATGCAGTTGAGACTTCATAACATATTACTTATCACATAGCTAAATGTGGTAAAAAAAAACCACACCATAGCTGAAGATTTAATTTCTCTTTGTATTAAGGATATAGTTTTTTGTATGTTTGGGGAAGAGCATGTTCACAAAATCAATACTATCTTTTTCAAACAATACAATGTCCTGACTAATTTAGAAAATGTCTGACAATGTTGAAGCTATAGTAGATAGAATTAGAAAAAGTAAATTCTTTTCTATCCAGGCCCATGAAAGTATAGATGTTTCTGATTTGTCTATTTTGCTCATCATCTCAAGGTACTTGGTAGGAAATGAAATGGCAAAAAACATATTGCTTTGTTACCCATTGACATTGACAGAGCATACAACAAAGATATTTTTAATGCAATCAGTGGTTATTTCAGTGAAAAAGACATTAGTTGGTTGAATTACAGTGCTGTGGTGGTATATGCATTAATGGAGGCAAATCTATGTCAGGTTATATCATAGGCCTGTGCACCAAATGAAAGAAGTAGCTCCCCATGTACCATGGAGTCACTGCTGCATTCACAGACAAAGTCTTGCATCCAAGCCACTTCCTAGTGAACTGAAAGATGTTCTTAATGAGCCTGTAAAACTCATAAATTTTATTAAGTTACTCCAGATTGTTTAAAGCGCTGTGTGAAGAAATGAATAGCATTCACAGCACATTCCTTTTGCATCGGAGATAAGGTGGGATCTCATGGCAAAGTACTTGAATGGATGTTTGAACTTAAACATAAAGTCCAGGTATTTTTAGAAGACCATTGTTTCCCTCTTGTTCTAAAGTTTCAGGACAGTGAGTGGCTTCAAAGTCTTGCATATTTATCAGATATTTTTCTAGAATAAACAAACTCAACTTGGGATTTCAAAACAGCTCAATCACTATATTCAAAGTAACTGACACTTTTGAGTCAGTTAAAAGACTGGACTTTGGAACGTGTGTACTGAAAGAGGCCAGCCTGAAGTTTTTGAAACTCTGCACAATTTCTTACCTGACAATGACGTGTACCTATTCCAAAACGTGAAAGAGAATATTGTAAGTCACTTGGAAGGTCTTCAAGTGTCCTCTTAGAAGTACTTCCTTAACATGGAAAAGAAAACAACTGGATTGCAGATCACTTCAGTGAAGAAGTCTTCAAAGAAGTTAAACTATCAATTAATAAAAAACAACAGTTAATTGAACTTTCAACTGATTCTTCTTTAAATTCTGATTTTAAAAGAAAGCATTTTATTACCTTCTGGGTAGATGTCAGTGGGAAATATGAATAATTCAGTGAGAAGGCATACAAATACCTCTTGCCATTTACTAATATTGAATTAGTGGAGAAAGCTTTTTCTTCCTACACCTACATAAAAAGTAAGTACTGCAAAAAACTTAATGCAAGTCCGGATTTAAGACTGTATTATGCGTTTTTTGAGCTGGATTTCAAGAAACTAAGTGCATCAAAGCAAGCTCAATGATCTCATTAACAATGTTCCAATTGGCTAGTGATCTCATAAAAATTATTAAAGACTTCAGATAACACAAATAAATATTATTTTTAATAATAACTTCAAACTTTGTCAAACACTTCATTATTATCAATATTTAACTATATTACAAATAGTATAAAATTAAATCTGAGATTTGTACTTTTAGTGTAGTATTTTTTTCTAACTTATGACCTCATTTCCACTATTTTGCATTAAGATAAGCACTGAACAAAAGTGTCAGTATTTAAAAAGAGTTGTTTTAAAAACAGGAGGTAAAATTTATATAAAAGGAGTTAAAAGGGGTGTACAAATGGAAAAAAGTTGGATGCATAGATATAGAAATAATTGTGTGTGTGTGTGTGTGTGTGTGTGTGTGAACATGGGGACATGAGACATACAGAGTTCAGCAGAAGTACTGCCAGACCCTGTGTGTGAATGTCCCACATGAGATTAACAACAATTTGAACATTGCACATAAATTGTCACCAAAAGTGTGCTTGAGTATAATATTGCTATGTTACAGAATTACATGCTTATGATTTTGCAATAAACGATTTAGTATAGATTACTAATTCATAAAAAAGAGGCATTATTTGTGCCAGATCTTGTACATGAATATATACAGAGGATGCCAAGAAATGTATACCCATTTTCAGAAGGAAAAAACTGTATTAAAATTGTAATACTCAATACATACCAAGAAGAAAAGAAGAATACGAGTCACATTTGACCTTTGCAATTATAAGAGGTGCTCAAAGTGGTTACCCTTGTGTCCAGATTCTCTGATTATGGTGAACTACTGCTTGAGCAACATTGATGAAAGCATCCACTTGTATCGTGTGCATGCCATTTCAATTTCTTCTCAAAGCATTGCCAGAGTAGCCTGTTTTATATGGTACACCACATGCTTTATGGTCCTCTATACCTATGAAGTCAAGGAGTGTTAAGTCAAGAGAATGTGGAGTAAACAATCACACCTCTGTCTTATCCATTGTCCTGGAAAATGGTCTTGAACTCCTTGACCAACAACCATGTTTCCGCCATTTTCTTTGACTGTCTTGCCTGTGGCATGGTGATGCAGCATTCATTTGATTAAGTCCATACTTTGAGCAAATGTCATAAACATATTACTACTGTAATTCAACTTTAAAAAGTCATACGTAGATAACATCTCTTAAAATGATAGACATTTCTTTGGCACCCTGGTATATACACACACACTCATACACACACACACACACACACACACACACACTATATATATATATATATATGTATATATATATATATATAGTCAGACAATTAATTTCATGAACTCATCCTCTTAATAGAAAAAGTGCTACATACCTCATTGCTGAATATCACTAAGGTCACCTTCAAAGTACACCCCATGGGAAGCTATGCACTGATAGCAGACCCTAGTCCACCCTTCAAAGCAATTTTGGAACTCTTTTTCTGGAATGCCCATCAGAGCTGTCATCATAGCCAAAATCTGACAATTAAGTTCACCAACTTGCCACTGTGCACTTACATTGGCAGTACTATACAAACAACTCAGTAAGGCACCCAAGTTTATGCAGTACTACTAATATACGTTCATGGTGGCAAGTTGGCAAACTTAGTTGTCAGATTTTAGGTACAACAGCAGCTCTGATGGCCATTCTAGAAAAAGAATACCAAAATTGCTCTGAAGGGTGGACTTGGTGCTGGTGTCAGTGCATAACTTCCCAAGGGGAGTGCTTCAAAGGTGACCATAGTGATATTCAGCAATGAGGTATGTAGCACTTTTTCTAGGACGAGTTCATAAAATTAATTGCCTGACTTCATGTGTGTGTGTGTGTGTGTGTTTTCTCTAATGCTCTGCCCTGGGAAGGACTAGAAGCTGTGACATCTCAATAGCAATGAGCATCACCAGACCCCTGAAATTGTTTTCTATGTAGTATTCTCCAATAATGGGAATCAGAGTTGATTGGTGAAAATGTCTGATTCTATACCTGAAAATAAAGAACATATAAAATGACACTTCGGCAGTATCAGAGAGCAAGGAAGTATTAAAAAGCAAAATGACTGTGGCACATCAAAGAGACAGAATAGCCAATCTGGAAGAATTCTCAGTGGCCAAATCTGGAACAATTTGAACAACAATGTAAATAAAGTATCCTTGGATTATAGTACAAAGTATAAAATAAATATACATGAGTTCACAAGGATATAATAATAATTATATAAATAAATAAATAAATGATATATTAAATAATTCCTTATTGATTCCTTTCTCTAAGATATAGAGCAACACTTAGTGACAGATTTTCAAATAATAGTATGGAAAGAGGAACAAAAGTAACTTTAGTGTGGAGCTGTCTTAATCAAGTAATCAATTTAAAAGTCATTAGTGATAAATCATGCTGATTGCATATATTTCCATAGAAATGATATTATAAGGAAAGTACTTCACCACTGCAATATTTCCTAAAATTTATAACCCCAGTCCAGCCACTTGAAAAGATCAGAGGCAAAATTGAGGACATTGTAAAATAATCTGATCAGTAATCCTCAAATGTCAAGGTTATGAAAAATAAGGAGACGTGGCATTCTGGACTGGATCCTCACATAGTTAGAAAACTAGTAAAATACAAATAAAGTCTACAGTTTAGTTTATGCTAATGTACAGTGTTGTTTTAGGAGTTTTAACAAATATCTTGTGGTAATATAAAACATTGACATTGAGGAGAACTAGGTGAAAGATATAGAGAAACTCTGTATCCTCTTTACAACATTTTTTTTAAATCTAAAATTAAAAAGTGTAAAAATAAAAGTATATCTTGTATATAATCAAAATTGTTATTTTGAAAGGCAACTTGAAATTGTTTTAAAAGCAAATATAATGTGATACTGTCTTATGAATTTATGTATGGTTGAATTTTAAGAGTAACTGATAAAATCGATAATGGCTAGACCTACAAAGCCTGCATCTACACTTTATGTCAAATTAGGCTTTAAACTTTACCAATACTGACTTCTGTTTTCTCATGGTAGAAAATGTGAAAATATAATGATTAGCCATTTTCTAAAAACCTTTCTAGCTTATTCATTTTAAGAAGCACAATAGAGATGACGTGTCCATCTAAATAATTATTAAAATTAATCATGCAAATATATTTTGACATGTTCATAATGTACCTTTGTTCAATTATTTAGAAAATACAAACATTTACTTTTTTGTCTAGTGGCACACAAGTAATTTTATAGCTGTGAAGAAATGCATTAATGTATTTATGGGACAAGATGTTGGTTGATGTGTATTAGAGAATTAAAATGAGTATCGAGTTTATATTTCCTGTTACTTAGAAAAAATATTGGGAACATGTTAATTACCTTCTAGAGAACCATTAAATAAGCAAGCAACTCAAAAGCTGTATGACAAAAGATCTTTCAAAAGCTTGAAGATTATTTTTTAAATCAGGTTAATAAATTATTGATGACTTTGTTCACCCAATATTGTTAATGTGATCTCAATTGAATATGCATGATACGTGGGTGTGAGTGTACTGACCTATGAGAGAGAGAGGTAACTAAAAATAGAAGATTTAATTTTACTGAAATAAACTGACTTGAAATTGTATTCCATGTATCACGGGCTCTCTGATCACAGATGATTCTCTGAAATGGAATAGAAATTTACAAATACTTTATCAATGTGGTATACACATTTGGAGAAAGAGACTTTTGTGATATTTCTGGGTGTGAAGGAAAATTTAGAGAATACATTTTTGATCCTACATGTTGGAATTCCTGGGAAATGCTGATAGTTTGTGGGGACAATCCATTTGAAGAACTACCCAGAATTAATAGGCTGTCTTTTCAGAAATTAATAGGCTCTCATTCACAACCTGCAGAAGTAACAGTTCATTTAATGGTTCTCTTTTCAGCTATCCATATAAAATTACCAACTTTCAGGTGGAAAAAAAATCAAAATGCTTCTATTCTGTGAGCTCTATATAAAATCAAGGATGAGTTAGTAATGGAGAAAGCATTTATACCAAGATTATGTTTACTTAAAAACAAATAAAATATGCAGCTACAAAATCTGAGATAAATTACCCTCAGAGGAAACTAATTCCAAAGTTAGACCATGAACCCATGCTCTTCTACGTTTTTTTTTTTTGCTGTGTTTTCCTAATATTTTTGGTTTCCTCACATTGTCCTATGTCTCAATTATTCCACATGAGTTTTCACCTACTTTGACTCCTTAGGTGATCTCATTCAAATCCATTAAAAAATATAATCTTAACACTTATGGCCTCATATTTATAACTGGAATTGGGACATTTCCATTAACTCCACATGCATTTATCTCAATTGCCTACTTAAAAACTTCATTTGTATATTTAATAGGCATATTAAACTTAACATGTCCAGGACCAAGTTCCTTATCTTCCCTCCCAAACTTACTTCACTGAAATTCTCCCTGTCTTGGTCGATGACATTCATGCTTTCAAGGTGCTCAGACCAGAAAACTTAGTGTCATTCTTCTTGACTCAGTTCTTTCTCCCATTCCTCACACCCAATATTGCAGAAAGTTCTCTTGGTTTTCCTACAAAATACATCCAGACTTTGATCAGTTTTCCCTACCTCCAATATTACTTCTTTGCCCCAAGACATTGTTACTTTGTGCCTGGCTTATTGCAATAGCTTCCATTCTCATTCCTTTTTAGTTTATACTCAGTAAAACAGCTGAGTATCACATCTCTCTTTTTCTCAAGCCCTCAGGAAATAAATGGAAGGCAGTGCAAAGGACTATAGGCGAGGGGACCCAGTCCCTCTTAACTACTCTGGTTTCATCTTCTGCTACACGGACTCCCCCTACTGGCTATTCAGCTCCAATCACACTGACCTGTTCCTCAAACATACAATTCCTCCCCAAACTTTATCTAGCTCCTAAATAAATTCCTCAAACACAATCAGTGCTTTCGTTTTCACCAAGCTTTATTTCCCCCCTTACCAGGCCTTACAAAAAATTAAAATAAGTTTCAAATTACTTTCTGAAACACAAACAGCCTTCTCCCACTTGCAGGCACTTGGCCGCTCTCAGCCCTGGAACTGTCTCCACAGTTATCTTCACAGCTGGTTCGTGCTCTTCTTTCATGTCTTCAGTTAAACGTCACTTTCTCCAGGAAGCCTTCCTTGACTACTGTATATAAAGCTGCAATAACTCCCACAATCCCAGTTATGCTTTTCTGCCTTTTTCTATAGCACTTATCATAATGCAAAATAGCATAAGTTTTATTGATTAAACTTATTTTATATTCATAAGAATATGTTTTCTTGCACATAAGGATTATTGTGTATGTTTTTTCATTGCTTTCTCACTAGTATCTAAAATGGTCTCTGCCACCTCATAAAAGTGCAACAAATATGTGATAAACAAATATGTTGACTGAATACGAAGGCGATGTCTTTGGCATGGTTAAGGAATTAGGCTATGTGAGGAGAGTATTCCATAAACTAGAACTGTAGAACTCTGAAGTGCAACCATTGCCCAGTTGAATATAGTGGTTAGCCTGTTTCAGTTGCAAAAAGATCAGTAGAATACAGTATTGAGAACTGGGTTGATTCAAATGCTTTGATTTTTAATTTGATTATTATTTCTCTAGGCCATAAACCCTCAGAAAGGCATTACTGGAAAGATTTCACAGTCTAACTTTATAAAAATCAAAGGAATATCTTTGAGAAGTCTGGAAATCTTGTTTCATTCTAATTGTATAACTTAGTATTCAGATTGGAAGCACAAGGTTTTCTGGAAAAAAAAATGGTCAAAAAGGATAAATTAGTTTCATTACTAACAAGAATTTTTAACTAGTCATTTTGCTGTAGGCTCAGTAATTAAATCTCCTTGATGTGATACTATGTTGACTCTTTGTTTGGCCTTGTGCCTGAGTTAATTGCCCTTAAATCTATTATTGATCACTGAATATTCCTCCCTAATCTTCCCATCTCCTAAATAAATTTCTCAAATCCAATCAATAATTCTGTTCTCATCTAACTTTCTTCATTTCAACACTGCTAAGTATTTATTTCCCCAATTAAAAAATAAAATTTCAAATTACCTTGCAAAAGTCTATAACCAAATTAATATCTGTCACTATATAATTTCAGGGGACAGAAAATGAATTGAGTAGATTCCCTTTATCAGGTTAACTTTACAAGACTATAGTATATAATTTATTTACTCTTGTTTTAAACACTTTTCATTTTAACATTTTTATCCTCTGTCATGTATTTTATGTGGGACAAGTAAGGAGTGTGTTCCAACAATAGGGCTTGATGAAAACTTATGACAGAAGAGCAGTTAAAAGGACACTGAAAATATCTATGATGTAATGATGCCAATCTTTTGATTGGCATGCACAGTTATCCATTAATATGAGAAGTGGTTATAATCACATGTGCAAATATGCATTATCTCTCTTAGGTGAAAATTATATATTATAAATGAAACACAATTAATGGTTAGAAAAGTCTACATGAAAAATAGTTGCCATTTCATTATATGCCATGCTATGAAAATTATTTATATTAACATTAAATAATAAATAATATTATATACTATTATATTTTCATTTATTTTTTCAACTTGAATCTTTAGTCATAGAAAGAGAAAATTAAAAGCTGTTTAGAAGCATTCTAATGTAATGCTTTCATTTATAACTGAAACAAGGAAACTGAGTACAGTGACATTGCCTAACCTAGGTAACAATTACTTTTGGTAGCAGATATATTTAGAGCATGTATGTTATTATTCTTATCCAATATTATGATCCATACTACAGAGAGCCTCTTGCTTTTCAGTACATAATTGAAGAACCCACAGATTTATTTTTCTTTCCAATTAGTATACATACTCTGTTGCCAATATTTTGTCACTTAATATTATCTGGTATATGCCTATAATATTCAATTTATCCATCACATATCATGTCTAGTGTAAATGTGAATATTATTTCTACTAAAGAAGTATGAAACTAAGATATAAAAAGCTTTTAGAATTATACAGTGTTTCATCTTCTAAATAATAAGTTAAAGGCAGAGGAAAAATAGTGTAAGTTAAATATGAATATAGATTGTGTTCAAACCCTAAAATAATTTTTAAAAATTTAATTCTTGATTTTAAACTTAAAAAAGTAAAATTAAAACAATTGTGATAAAACAAAATATATTTTAGTTGTAATTTTAAATGTTATTATTTTAGCAATATGAGAACCATTTGAGATTGCCACACTTGCTCTATAAAATAAGAAATAAAATTTAAACCTAAGTACAGTCTATCATCATAAGTAAAATTTTCAAAGATAAGAAAGTGCGATTTATGCAAATAAATATTTTAAATACACAATTTTGCTGAAACAAAACATTCCTTTCCAAAGAAAAAATAAATTTTTAATTTTCTGCAAACATTGCTTCCAAGTATAACCTTTTTTACATTTACTTCATGAGATAATTATAAGTAGTATGCAAATGGAAGCATTGTATACCCCAGGCATATTTACTGTCATTAAAAACAACCTGTCAAACTGAATTCAGCAATACATTAAAAAGATCATACACCATGATCAAGTGGGATTAATTTTTGGTATACAAGTTTGGTTCAATATACGGAAGTCAATAAATGTAATATATCACATAAACAAAATGAAAAAAAATACAATTTTATAAATAGATGCAGAAAAAGCATTTGACAAAATCCAGCAGTCACATATGATAAAAACTCTCATCAAAGTGGAAATAGAGGAAATATATCACAATATAATAAAGGCTATATGTGAGAAACCCACAATAAATTTCACATTCAATAAGAACAAGCTAAAAGCATTCTCCTTAATATCAGGAAGAAGATAAAAATGCCCACTGTCACCACTTTTATTCAACACGGCACTGACAGTCCTAGCCATAGCAATCAGACAAGAAAAAAAATCAAATAGGAAAGGGAGAAATAAAACTGTCATTATTTGCAGATTACATGATACTATATAGAGAGAACCCCAAAGATTCCACCCAAAACTATTGGAATGGATAAACGAATTCAGTAAAGTAGCCAGAAACAAAATTAATATTCAAAAATTGGTTACATTCTTATACACCAATAACAAATTAGCAGAAGGTGATGGAAAGAGAAGTCACATTAGGTGGTGAGCTGACTATACATCAAGTTGACAATGCACTGTAGAATTGTATGCCTGAAACCTATGTAATCCTTGCTAACAGATGTCACCCCAATAAAAAAAAATTAGCAGAAAAAGAAATTAAGAAAACAATCCCATTTATAATTGCATTTTTAAGAAACCTAGAAATAAATTTAATGAAGGAAGTAAAAGACCTATACTTAGAAAATTATAACACACCGTAGAGAGAAATTAAGAAAGATATAAATAAATGGAAACATATACCATGATCATGAATACAAAAAATTAATATAATTAAAATGTCCATACAACACAAATTAATCTATAGATTTAATGCAATTCCTACCAAAGTACCAATGGCATTTTTCACAGAACTAGAACAAATAATTGTAAATTTATATGGAACCATAAAAGACCTAGAATAGCCATAGCAATCCTGAGAAGAAAGAACAAAACTAAAGGAATCAGGCTAGCAGATATTAAATTATACTATAAAGTCACACTTACCAAAACAGCATGGTGTTGGCGTAAAAAAGAGACACATGTGTCAATGGAACAGAATAGAGAACACAAAACTAAATCCATATTCATATGGCCAATTAATCCATGACAAAGGAAGCAAGAATTTACATTGGAGTAAACGTAGCTGGGAAAACTGGACAGACACATGCAGAAAAAAAACATGAGATTGAACCACATTTTTACACCATATACAAGAATAAACTCAACATGGATTAAAGACTTAAATGTAAGCCCCGAAACCATAAAAGCACTAGAAAAAAACATAGACAGTAAACTAAGACATTAATTACCCTTCCTAATATGGTTGCCGATTTGTCTCTTCAGGCAAGAGAAACTAAAGAAGAAATAGCCAAATGCGACTACATTAAGTTTAAAAAGTTTTTCACAGCAAAGGAAACCATCAACAAAACTAAAAGACATCCTACTAAATGGGAGAAGATATTTGCCAATGATATATCTGATAAGGGTTACTCTCTAAAATTTATGAACAACTCACACAACTCAACATCAAAAATTAACAAGCCAATTAAAAAATGGGCCAAGAATTTGAGTAGACATTTTTCTAAAGAGGACATACAGACGGCCAAGAGACATATAAAAAGATGCGCAACATCACTAATAGGAAATGCAAAATAAACCATAATGAGGTATCACCTCACACCTGTCAAAATGGCCATCATTAACAAATCAACCAACAAGTGTTGGTGAAAATGTGAAGAAAAGGGAACCCTCGTGCACTATTGGTGGGATTGCAAATTGCTGCTGTCACTGTAGAAAACAGTATGAAAGTTCCTCAAATTATTAAAAATAAAACTGCCTTATGACCCAGCAATTCCACTTTTGGGTATTTATCCAAAGAAATACAAAACACTTATTTGAAAAGATATACAAGTATTCTCCCCAAGTTCACTGCAAAGCTATTTACAATAGTCAAGGTATGGAAACAACCAAAATGCTCATAAATAGATGATTGGATAAAGAAGATGTGGTATATATATAAAATGAACTATTAATTGGCCATAAGAAAAATGAAATCTTAGCATTTGCAACAACATGGATGGACCTAGAGGGTATTATGTTAAGTAAAATAGGTCAGACAAAGAAAGACAAACACCATATCATCTCACTTATATATGGAATATAAAGAATATAATAAATGAGCAAACAAATAAAAATCAAAACAAAAAAGACCCTTAGAATCAAAGAAAAACTGATAGTTATAGATGGGAGGGGCTAGGGGTGGCTGAGTGAGAAAGGGAAAGGGATTAAGAAGATAAATTGGTAGTTACAAAAGAGTCACAGCAGTGTTAAGTACAGTATGGGGAATATACGTAGTCAATAATATTGTAATAGATGGAAAGAGAACTCACATTAGGTGGTGAACTTATTATATATCAAGTTGACAATGCACTGTATAATTGTATGCCTGAAACCTGTGTAATCCTTGCTAACAGATGTCACCCCAATAAGTCTAACAATAAAAATGAATAAAAAAATAATAATATTGTAATAACTATGTACAGTGTCAGATGGGTAATAGACTTTTGGGATTATTACTTTGTGAGGTATATAAATGTCTAATCACTATGTTTTTTATACTAATAATAAACTAATAAAATAATTTTTAAATTATTTTAAACTAATAAAACAAATAATTTACAAATTAAAATTCAAAACATATATACACTACTATTTAAAAACTTTCTTCCTTCATTTTCTATCTGCCTGGTTCTCTTCGCAGCCCCATTTCCTCTTGGTTATCTACTATTAACAGCTTCCTTTCAAGTTTTTTTCAAGCAAATACAAGAATGTGAAGATACTCTTCTTTCCACCTTAGTAGTGTAGGAGTATCACAGAACTTTCCTGTTCCTTTGTTTTGCAAATAATAACCAATAATACTTTCATAAGTTCATTTACATTTTAATAGTTGCATAGAATTCCATACTATAAATGTACCATAATTACTTAGCTAGTTCCCTGATAGGATTTTTCAGTTTAATTCCGCTCTTCTAGATTCTGGGTCAGCCCTTTGCACTTCTATCAAATATGGAATGCAGTGGAAGTTACTCCGTGACTTCTGAGGTGAAATTAGAAGAAATACAATTTCCTCCTCTTCTCTTACTTCTCTTCTCTCTCCAGCTCTCTCTCCCCCTCCCTCTGGTTCTCGTTCTTTGTGTCTTTGCATCCTCAGGGTCATATTTGGAAAGAATATTCACTAGAACACATTGAGGAATGAAAGATTTAATAAATCCAATATCTAGGGTAAGAAGAGTTTATTCATAAGCAATTTGCTTTAAAATTTTCAAGGTGTTGCTATTGTCCTATTTTCTTTAGGTGAGCTTTATTCTTTTTGAAAAGTGTGCTAAAAATAGCTAACTGTAAAATTATTGCTATGAATAATTCTGAACATAAGGAAGCATTTTAAAAGAGAAAGGTATTATTTCTGATTTATTGGGAAAGGTCCTGAAAGTGAAGATTAAACAAATACCAGAACCAGAAGATGGACTAGTCACAAATAGAGGGATTTATTGCTGCATAAAATACAGAGATTGAGTGTTGCAAGGGACTTGATGAATGAAGTTTATGAACCAGTACACTTGCAGAAAAGAGACAATGAAAAGGCCAAATGGTTGTAATTAACATAACTTACAAAATTAGTTTTGAACCATTTCCACTTTAAGAACACTAGAATTTTTTGAATATATTCTCATTATTCTAAAAATGATAATAAAGTACTCCTTCCAGTGAGCACTTAATATAATGCAGTCTTGTTTAGTAAAATCTTTTATGCTTAAATAAAACAAAAATGTGGTTCTTAACAAATGTTATTAAACAGGTAAAAAGATCAAGAAAGGGAAAAACAGTAAAAAAATGTGGGCAAATTAGTTTTGACACATGGCTGCTTATCTTCTTTGGGAGCTGAAACGTCTTTTTAGTGGCGAGGTACAACTCTCCCGCCGCCCTTGGAATCGTCACTGCTCATTTAAACAACATGCTTAGTAACTTTTTCAACTTACCTGAAGGGTACTTCTGTTGCAAAGCACTGCACAGAGGCAACTCAATCTTCCTAATGGTTAGGTGACTGTGCCACCTCAGTTGGTGTTCCAGGTTATTTAGCATAAACATATGTGTTCGCATTAAGAGCTGTCTTTCCTGAAAACACAATGACTCACCAGTGAAAAAATGTTGTCTATAAATCTGACACTAATTTCTCCACTGCATTTTTCGTATGACTCATGGGTAAGACACTTACAAAATAATGTATGGAGAATACATATAGTAATTTATATGATTTTTAAAAAACATTTTATGTGGTTTTTTTGCTTAGCAGTATATTACATTATATAGCAAGAAGGTCAAAATTGACCTTGTGTGTTTTTCCTACTCATAAAAGAGCTCAAACAACACACTATAAACATCATTTAACTGACCCGAATATGACTTTCTCAGAGAGATAAAATAATTTATACTACTTTATATTTTTCTATTTCATTTCCTCTGTTGTTTAACATTAGATGAAAATTAAGCTAGGATAGTGGATTTAGGTCAACCAATATTTACCCAACTTAATGGTCTTGATAAACTACACAATTAATTCTATGTAGCAGCAGTCTCATAGACTCATTCTAATGATCAGAAATGGAATAAAAAACTGTATGAGTGTAAATTAATCAATGAAAATGTGCTCGTGCTACTGGATATTAGTCCACATTCATGTTCTTGTTAACGCGATCAATTTCATGATCTTTATCTTGAGATACAAAATATAAATACAAAAATAATAAATAGCACAATTGGAGTAATAAATATTATGCATGCCACCTTAACTAGCTTGGCAATTTCTATTAAATATTTTTCTGAATTTCTAGAAGTGTTATTTTATTGTGTAACTATTTCTGAATTTTGAATTTCTACAGTTGACTTAGATGGAAATATTGAAAAAGAAATTCCTGGATATTAACATCCTTTTAGATATAATAAGTAAATTTCTATCAGTTTTTAATATCTGTAATATTTGCCTCTAACATTCTAAAATATTGGTTACATTGTAGGAAAATAAAAAGGCTCAAAAATGCTAATTCAATATAAAACAAAGTCACTAATGTGTTAATTAGTTTATAAAGGACTAAATTTATTTTTAAAATATTTTTGTTATGCTTATTATAGTTACTTAAGATTTACCAAGCATTGACTAGTAGAGATGAGGACTAAATCTAATTAGAATAGATATTTTATAATATTGTTTTATCAAATATATTTTAAACACTTCATTAAATAAGGCATAAAAGCTCTTTTAAGTAGGATAGACATAATACGGCATAGAAAATACAGTCAATGGTATTATAATAACTAGGTAAGGTATTAGATAGGAAATAGACCTGTTGGAGTTATCGCTGTAGAAGGCCTGTGAATGCCTAAGCATTATATTATCTTGTACACATAACTAATAAAAAATAAATAAATTAAAAACTCATATAAATTGTCTGCAAGTTATATTCACTGCAAGTATAAAAGTAAAAAAGTATTCAAAACATTCCAGTGATAATTAAACATACTAGAATTAGAAAAAATGTTTTTGATATTGTTGTTGTTGTTCTAATTAACTATGACGCTAGGAATGACAATAACTGAAAAAAAATACTTTCACTGGAATATGTGCAAAGAGGCATGGTGTGATATTCTGTATTTTTCACCCATATTTTCTTTGCTTTGTTCTCAGAAATATCTCCCAATAAGAATTTATTCTTTGACAATTGTGCAACATATAAGAGGTGTAATTGTTAGATAAAAATTGGTATTTTGGAGCCAACACTTCAAGTACTGAATTCAAATGATTTCCACAAAGCTCCTATTCTCCCATTTATAAGGCCATGTGTCACCCTTAACAGAAATTTGTGTAAGATACTAAAATATAGGAACTCTACAATAATCTTTAAAAGGTTGATTAATTTATGATTAAAACACTCAATAAAATGGGTATAGAAGGTAAGTACCTAAACATGATAAAGGCCATGTATACATGTATATACTCATACTCAACTAATATACTCAGCTAATATATTCAATGGTGAAAAACTGAAAGTTTTTCCTCTAAGATCAAGAAAAAGACAAGGATGCCCTCTCACACACTGTTATTTAACATAGCACGGGAAGTCCTGGACAGAGCAGTCAGGCAAGAGAAATAAATGAAAGGCATCCAAATTGGGAACAAAGAAGTTAAATAGTTACCTTTTGCCCATGATATGATTCTTTATATAGAAAAATCCTCAGAGTTCCCTGGTGGTATAGTAGCTAGGCTTCGGCGCTCTCAATGCCGTGGCCTGGGTTCGATTCCCAGCTAGGGAGCTACCCAACCCCACAAAAAAAATCTCAAAGATGCCACCAAAAAGCTATTACAAACAATAAACAAATACAGTAAAACTTCAGGATATAAAATCAATATACAAAAATTCATTGTATATGAGGACTTCCAGAAAAAATCCAGCCATAAATGCTTCTATTTCCAATATTATATGGCTGTATACTTTCTGGAAAGCTCTTGTATACTAACAATGAAATTTTAGAAAAATAAATGAACAAACAATTTCATTTGCAATTTCAATAAAAAGAATAAAATACATAGAAATAAATTTAATGAAGGATGTGAAGGGCCTATACACTGAAAATTGTAAGACAGTGTTGAAGGAAGTTGAAGAAGACATGAAGAAATGGAAAGATATTTCATGTTCATGGATTGAAAGAATTAATTAAAGTGGTCAAGTTACTGAAAGCAGTATACAGATTTAGTACAATCCCATCAAAATCCCAATGGCATTTTTCAAAAATAGAACAAAAAAATCATCAGATTTGAATGGCATTCCAAAAGATTTCAAATAGCCAAAGCAATCTTGAGATAAATAAAATCAGGATATATCATACTCTCTAACTTCAAATTATATTACAAAGCTACAATAATCAGAACAGTAATATTTGACAAAGGAACCAACAAGAGAGAAAGGAAAGACTCTTCAATAAATGGTGCTGGGAAAATTGGAAAGCCACGTCTAAAGAATGACACTAGAAATGTGACACCATACACAAAAGTTAACTCAAAATGGATCTAAGATCTAAATATAAACTTGAAACAATATAATACATAGAAGAAAACAAAACATAGGTATTAAACTCGTGGACCTTGGTCTCAGAGAGGATTCTATGAATTAGACTTCAAAAGCAAGGGAAGTAAAAGCAATAAATGAATAAGATATATCAAACTAGAAAGCTGTACAGCAAAAAAATGTCAACAAAATAAAAAGGCAACCAACCAAATGGAAGAAGACATTTGCAAACGATATTTCTAATAAGAGGCCAATATCCAAAATGTATAAAGAACGTATACAACTCAAAACAACAACAAAAACAAACATTCCAATTTAAAAATGGGCAGAGGGCCTGAATAGATACTTTTCCCTAGAAGACGTACATATGCATGGCCAATGGATATATGAAAAGATGGTTAATTCTATCTATATGGTAAATGCACATCAGAACCACAATGAGGTACTACCTCACACCTGTTAGAATGTCTATTATCAATAAGACAAGAAGTAACAAACATTGGAGAAGATGTAAAGAAAAAGGAACCCTCATGTACTTCTGGTGGAAATGTAAATTGGTACAACCACTATGGACAAAAGTAGAGAGGTTCATTAAAGAATTAAGAATAAAATTGCAAAATGACCAAGATATCTCTCTTTTGGGTATTAACTGAAAAAATTTAAAAACATTTATTCATAAAGATGTATGTATCCCTATGTTCATTACAACATAATTCACGGCAGCTAAGACATGGAAACAACCTAAGTGTCCAGTGATGAATGACTGGATAAAAAATGTAGTATACTCATATCTTCACATATACATAGAATATATACATACATATATACATATATATGTGGTAAAAAATGCAGTGAATGTATACATTTAAAAAATGTATTACAGTAAAACACATATTGCCATTAATCACCCTCAAAATACTCCCTCTCCCTTCAATACATTTATCCTATCATTCTCACCAATTTCTGGAAGTCCTCTTCGATGAATGTCTTTAGTTACACTGTCATGGCTGCCCCAATGTCCTGAATCAATTCAAAACATTTACCTTTTAGGTCATTTTGACTTTGGGGAAGAGCCCAAAGTCTCAAGGTGCCAGATCCAGTGAATAAGGTGGATGAGGACACGCTGTGATGTTCTTATTTGAAAGAAACTGCTGTGCCAGAAGTGACAAGTGAACTGAGATGACTCAGGATATTGAGGCAAACATGACAGTGCAACTAAAGACACTCATGAAAGAGGACTTCTAGAACTGCTTCAGAAAGTGGCAAGAACAATGAGATAAGTGTGCTCAAAGCAAGGGGAATATTTTGAGGGGGATTAATAACAAAGTGTCTTTTACTCTAGTAATTTTTTAAATTTAAGCATTCATCATACTTTTTATCACACCTTTGGATATTTACATGTACATATGTGATATGAGTAAGTAAATCCCAGGTACTGCTTCTGATAGCCAGGGGAACTTGCATTGAATTAAAGCATATAGAACTGTGTTGTTCAATTTTTGCATGACCTTAGAATTATCTGGAGACCTTTGAATAAACACTGATTTCTGGAATTCACCTTCAGTTAATTTAATTCAGTTGTTTTGGGGTGGACTTCACACATTGCTTTATTGTGGTAGTTCCATTTGCAGATTTAATGTGTAGCTGGTTTGAGGAATATGGTTCTTAAGTAATTTGAAATAAACCATTATAAATATGTGTGTGTGTGTGTGTGTGTGTGTGTGTGTGTGTGTGTTTTAGTTTCCAGTTGTTTCACTCTTTTGGTTTGGTCTAGTTAGCTATTTGAACAAACCCTAATGGTAACAGCTGTCCAGCACTTAGGAATCTCCATTTTATAAAATAATCCCACTGTGTCTCCCAATAATTAGATATTAAAATTTCCATAATTAATACCATGCTATGCAGTTTTGAAATTTGGCAAATAATCATGTAAAGAAATTGCAAGAGAGAAAGCAAACCATACTTTGAAAGCAGATTTTTTTTTAAAGAAAACTGGATTTTAATTAAGTAAATAAAGCTAGATTATGCTGTTCAATAAGTGGTCTTTAATATGTTATATTTCTTGGAGCAGTGCTAAGACAGAAATGTACATAAAAATATTTTATTCTGTAGTATTTTTCTGAATAAATGTATATGCTTTTTGATTTATAGAAAGTGCAAGTTCAGAAAAAAATTTTTAATGAATATATTTTCTCCAAACCAGGATATACATATATCTTCATTTGTGTGTATAAAATGTTTTGTTGTTCAAACTTATCAAGATCTGTGAAGTGTCTTTAAACATAAGAAACAAAGGTTTTCTGGCAATAATGTTTATAAATAAAATGTATCCAAATTAATTAATCACTAATAGCCAAAAAGAAGGATATTTACTAAAAATTGATTTGCACATACGTGTCTACAGAACATGAAAAGAATGGGTATATGATTGGTATTGTGTGTTGAGTTTACTAAATGCCCTGCAGTTATTTTGACAACCATTCAGAGGAAACAATAATGCTTCCACTCAGCTCTCAGGAAGGGTAGCTCAGGTAACAGTAAATGTACTAAGGAAGACAGTGGACTGGGCCCTGCCTTCAAACATGGGAGTAGACCACTACCTGATGACATGAGGAATGTACTCTAAGACACACAAAGTGCTTTGAAAATAATCATGTCAGGGGGTTTCCATAATGACTATAAGGATTAATACTTGGTTCTTTTAAATTGGTTATACTCTGCTTTCTCTTCAGATCACATAAATCTTTCACCTTTTACTAAAATAATCAATAAGACAAAAATTTTCAGGTGCCAACACCTATAAATAAAATAATTATTCTGGAACTTCTTTATTTTCTACATAGACCAACTTTATACAACATTTGAATCTTACCACACTGAGTTTAACTTTACACTTGTAATTCACTTACATTTACATGTGTCTGGACCTAAGTAGCTGCTTCATATTTATGATGAAAGGGCCCACATGATGTTTTCCCCCACAACTGCATATACAGCTCAAAGAAGAAAGTGTTCTGTGCTTCACTATAAGTTCTTCTGTGGCTAATGTGATTGGCAGTGATGATGTCAGTCATAAGTCCACAACCTCATTTAAATATTAAATAGCAAGCTAGCACAATTCCTTATACCATCATTGCAAGTATTCCATATTTCATGTATTTTGTTAGTAGTAATATAAAAATTTCTTTTTCATAAAGGAATACAAAGATTACAGGACATAAAAAAAACTACTACTTAATAATAGTAGTTAGAAATTACAATTTATTGCCTTTTTTCCCAAGGAAAAGAAAAATAATCAGTACTAAAGTGCTTGAGCTTTAAAATAACTAAGGTTCTCCTGAAACATTAATTTAAATAAATAAATAAATAAATAAATAAAAACAAAAATCTTCCTACCTACAAAACCAAGCGAATATAAAAGGTCTCGTTCAACTAAAAGAGTTCCATAAAACCACGCTTCTCTGACAGCAGTGACTCTCAAATTTTGTTTCATTGGATACGGTGGACGATATAGACAGTTCTGAGAATACGGAAGCTTGTGTGCAGTTCTATAAACTATTTTAGTATCATTCATTTCTCACCCAGTCAAGGGAGCAAATAAAGTGTACATGACTGTGAAAATAGAATCCAGTCTGTTTTAAAAAGTAAACAATACATGCACATAAGTTTAAAATTGATAACTAGTTCCTTGCAAACATCACAAAGCTAAATGGAATACACCAAATGCCGTAAAACTGTGACTTAAAGACTAACTCTCCAAGACGTTATGAGGTATTCTGTTCTCAACTTCCCTGCCTTTGTGATGCTTAGAAATGAATATGAAGAGTTTGAAAATGTTTGAAGACCTAGAACAATTTCGAGGAGAAAAACCTAGAAAAGTCATCATTAATAATGATTAATATCTAAAACCATGAGTTGCTGCCAATGACTGTAGGCACTGCATACGAATTCCCTTGCCAAGTGGAACTCTTGAAAATACTTGTTAAGAGTTGTTAATAAATTTTATATTCACCACTCTAATGGGGCTCACAAGGTCTTTCACCGGGAAGAACAGAAAGAGTAGGCATGAAAGAGAACTAGTTTATGTACCAATTTAATCCATTGATTATATTCCCAGAAATGCTCTGTTTAGACATATTCAGAAGATTTTTACAAGTTTACTGAAAATAGTTATGACTAAACAATGATCTTTACATAAGCATACACCAGGAGGAAGATTTGAAATTTTTGCCAACCCTAGACAAGTCTTTTTTTCCAGCTGAACATTATATAGTTTGATGAATGCGTTTTCTATTTTATATTTTTAATGAGTGAGTTTTTGTTGGACAATCTAGTGAGGTTAATGGTTAAGATAATCCAAAAAGGAGATCAAAATAAAATTATTTTGAGGTATAACCAGATGTTCAGATTTATGGTTATATAAGTCTCTCTGGAGAGACAAGGTACAACTTTAGGAAATTAATACAGTGGGGTAAATGCACTGACATGACTTAATCTTGCCAATTTTTTAGGTAATCACTGTAGTGGACCAAATTTTTCCAAATGATGTCACTTAAGTAAAATGAAATACTTTTGCGTCTCTAGATCCAGAAATATTTATTACTTGGTCCTAGGTATATTTTTATTTCTAAGTCTTTGTATTCAGTTATAAACATAGAACTCAAAAATACATTACTGGAATCAGACTACTACACACCATAAAAAGATCTTCAACAAGTTAGCCATACTCCTTATGCCTTAGTGTCCTCATTTGTTAAATAAGGATTCAATTATTTATTTAACAAAGCTGTTAGGGTGAAATGAATGCTGTCATAGAAAAATCATTGAATGAGAATGATATAATTTTATCTCAGTTGTTTTTCTATACTCAAATAGCTGTATCCTTCAAACAACTCATTGGATATATCTGGCATAGATCATCATCATCATCACCATCATCACCATCATCATAATCTAGGATTTACTGGCACTTATTACATGGCAGGCACTGGTTAAAGTGCTTTAAAAGCATTAACTTATTTTATCTCCATAATAGACCTATAGAGTATATAAATATAAAATGAAGTCTTTTCAAACTATAAATATTTATAGTTCTGTAATCCTGACTTGATTATATCCAAAGAAACAAGTCTTCCCTTTCAGAGACAAATCAAGCAATCAAATTAAAATGCAGAAAGGGAAAAACAAGATTATGATTACATGCTACCAAAATAATCATTCCATTAAATACAAAAGCATTTGAATTTTGTCATTCCTAGGTAAACACGCATGTCTATTATGTATTTATTTTCTACAATATAGGTCCACTTGTTATAAACTTATCCTAATTTTTATATAGAAATAATATTGAACCTTTTTTATACTTTCACATTCATTTCTTATTATCACTTTAAAATGTTCAATACATTCTTTGCACACAATTGATAACAACCTAGACACTGCTGAGATAAGCAGAGGACTATACATATGAGTTTACAAACATTAAATAGGTTACCAGAGTGTTAGAAAGGGACACAGAAGTTCAAGAAAGAAAAACAAACTCATTGGTGTCTAGTTAACCATTTGTTAAAAAATCTGACCAAAAAAATTATATGGTGCATAGAAACACCAAACAGATTAACAAAACATATCCTAAAGGTAAATTTCTAATGATCAATAAATTAGAGATCGATAATTAATTCCTTTTGTTTCTAAATGATTCTTTAAAGGTGACTTGTAAAGTTTCACAGTTTCTGAAATAAAAAGTTTTTTGGTATATTTATCTGTCTATATACAATTTATTGACACATATGATAGTTGCAAATAATCACAATTTTAAATTAATGTAAGATTTAGGTGCATTGAAAAAATAAGAAGCTAAAATACTGAAATAAAATGATATTTACATATGTACAATTGAAGTAAAAA